>RJWM01002574.1:0-126547 GCA_004363535.1 Dasyprocta punctata | reverse complement strand
GCACAGAGGTAGATCAACTAAATAAAAAAAAAAAAAAGAAATTTCAGAAATTTCATACTCTTGAGCATAAGGATTTAATGAACATATATGGAGTGTTCCACCCCTCCACATTAGAGTATACATTCTTTTCAGCAGCACATGGCACTTTTTCCATAGATCGCATATTAGTGTACAAAACCTGCTTAAGTAACTATAAAAGAATTGACATCACACATAATATCAGTCTACTGTGCAATGAAGCTAGAAATCACTGACAGAAGAAATTTTGGGGAAGGGAAAAATTCCTGGAAAATTAACAACATAGTGTGAAACAACGGATCACAGAAGAAATTTTAAAATTTCAGAAAATTAATAATGACTACAACTTAACAAAACCTCTGTGACACTGTGAAAGCAGTCCCAATGAGGAAAATTCATTACAATCAGTGTTCACATTAGGAAAACAGAGCAAGCACAAATAAACAACCTTATGAGAAATCCTAAGATACTTCAAAAATAATAACCAACTCAAAGCGAAATTAAGAAAGCAAATTATTAAGATGAGAGTGCAAATCAATTAAATTGAGACTAAAAAACTAAAAAAAACACAATAAATTGAAGGGCTGTATCTTCGAAAGAATAAATAAAATAGATAAGCCCTTAGACAGACTTACCAATAGAACAATGAAATTGGCTCAGTAATAAAGGATTTACCTACTAAAAAAAGCCCAGGCCCTGATGGATTCACTGCTGTGTTTTACAAAACCTTTAAGGATGTTATTTCACCAATACTCAAGCTCTTCAAACAAATTCATTTATGGAAGCCAATATCACCCTGACCCCCAAACCAGATAAAGACCCAACCATAAAAGAGAACTATAGGCCAATCTCTCTTTTTTCTTCTTATTTTTCCTTTTAAAGAGAATTTTTAAAAAGCAATAAAAATGATACAGAATTTCAAAACAAGATGATAGGACATTGACAGTGGTTATTATATTGCATATCATTGTCCTCAAAATATACTTTAATGAACATAGATGTAAAAAAATCCTCAATAGGATGTTAGCAAATAGAATGCAGCACATTATCAAAAAGATGATACATCATGACTAAGTAAGTTTTATCCTAGCAATGTAAGGGTGGTTCAACATACATAAGTCAGTCAATAAATGCAATACATCACATAAATGGGAACAAGGTCAAATACCATGTTCCTATCAATAGACATGGAAAAGGCTTTCAAAAAAATCCAGCAACTTTTCATGATAGAAACACTGAGGAAAACAGGTATCAAAGGATCATACCTGAATGTGGTAAAGGCTATTTATGACAAAGCAATAGCCAGCAATGTACTAAATGGGGAAAAACTGAAACACTACCCTTAAATTCAGGAACAGCACAAAGATGTCCACTCTTCTATTCAACATAGTACTTGAAACATTAGCCAGAGCAGTAAGGCAAGAGAAGGAAATAAAAGGGATACAGATAAGAAAGAAAGAATTAAATTTATTATTATTTGCAGATGACATGATACAGTACATAGAAGACTCAAAAGACTCCACCAAAAACTCTTAAAATTAATAACTAACTTCAGGAAATTAGCAGGATACAAGATCAACACACAAAAATCATTAGCATTTGTGCACACCAACAAGGAACAGCATAAGAAGGAAATTCTGAAAATAATACCATTCACAGGAGCTCCAAGAAAAATGAAATATTTAGCATTTAGCTGAAATGAGGAAGTGAAAGATCTGTACCAGGAAAACTACAGTACTCTGAAGAAGATCAAAGAGGACATAAGAAAATAGAAAGATGTTCTCTGCTTGTGGATAGAAAGAACCAATATTGCCAAGGTAGCCATACTCCCAAAACTGTTACACAGATTCAATAGGTTCCAATAAAAATACCAACAACATTCTTTATAGATCTAGAGAAAACAATCTTAAAATTCATATGGTGCCAGAAAAGACCCAGAATAGCAAAAGTAACTTTGGGCAATAAGATAAAGCAGGCAGTATAGCAATACTTGACTTCAAAATACACTACAAAGCATTAGTAGCAATAAAAACAGCATGTTACTGAAACAAAAACAGACAAAATGAATCAATGTAACAGAACAAAGGGTACAAAAGCCTCTCCAGACATATTGAACTATTTGATTTTTGACAAAGAGGCCAAAAGTATATGTTGGAGGAAAGACAGCCTATTCAACAAGTGATGTTGGAAAACTGGTTATCTGTTTGCAGAGGAATTAACCTGGGCCCTTACTTGTCACCACATACTAAATTAAAATCAAAATGGATCAAAGATCTGAATATTAAAACAGAAACATTAAACCTTCTGCAAGATAAAATAGAAAAACACTTGACAACGTAGGTTTAGGAATGGATTTCCTAAACAGAACCTCAATTGCACAAGAAATTACAGCAAGAATCAACAAATGGAATTATATCAGACTAAAAACTTCTGTATAGCAAAATAATCAATCAGTAGAGTGATAAGGCAACCTATAAAATGGGGAAGATTTTTTAACAGCTACTCTTCAGACGGAGGACTGATATCTAGAATATACAAAATACTAAAAAAACAAACTACGTAAAATTAAAAATAGTCAATAAATGGTCAAGAGAAATGAACAAACACTATACAGGGAAAGAAGTGCAAATGGTCAACAAATATATGGAAAAATGTTTAACATTTTTGGCTATTTGAGAAATGCAAATTGAAACATTTAGATTCCATCTTACTCTGAAAAGAAGGGCAATCATGCTGGACGTGGTGGCACATGCCTGTAATCCCAGCTGGGGCAAGTTCAAGGCCAGCCTGGACTACATAGCAAGACTCTCTCAAAAAACAAATCCACAAACAAACCAACCAACAAACAAAAAAAATGATGCTCATTAGGAAATCAAGCAATAACAAATGCTGCTGTGCCTATGGTGGAAAAAGAACCATCCTGCATTGTTGGTGGGAACTAGTACAGCCATTATGAAAATGAGTATGGAGATTTCTCAAAGAATTGAAATTAGAAATTCCATATGGCCCAGTTAGCCTACTGCTAGGTATGTTTCCCACAGAGTTTAAATCATCTTACTACAGTGACACGTGCACACCTATGTATATAGCAGTACAATTTGTAATGACTAAATCTTAGAAGCAGCCTGTATACCCAACAACAAATGACTGGATAAAGAAAATGTGGTATCTATGTATAATGGAACACTATTCAGCTATAAAAAAATGAGACATTTGAGATGTTTGTAGGAAAATGGATATACCTAGAAAGTATAATGTTGAGTTCAATAAGCTAGACACACAAATTTAAATACTCTATGGTATTTCTCATTTGAGTCAGGCAAAGTACAAACAAAGAAAATGATAATAAATGGATAGAAAGGACAAAGACACAGATTTCTTGCAATAGGGAAGTGGTTCAAGGGAACAAGGATAAGGGGCAATGAGGAGGGGAGGAGGAAATAATAACAAAGATGTGCCTAATAACCCCAACTAATGTTAGCACTATATGCCATTACGAGAACTAAGACCAAAAATATCAGCAAGTATGAAAAGGGAGTGAGTGGAGGAAGGAACGAGAAAGGAATTTTAAAAAAATATGGTGTATACATGTAACCACTGCCCAAGATGATTGTAAACTCTATGAATTGCAAACATGTACTAATAAAATAAAGAATTAATTTAAAAATGAAGTAATAGCAAATCCTCATGAGACTGTGGGGGAGAAAGGAGTCCTTTTACATTGTTGGTAGGAGTATAAACTAGTACAACCACTGTGGAAATCAGAATGGAGTTTCCTCAAATTCTAAAAATAGAAATTCATTCAACCCACTATTCCCATTCTAGGTAACATTTCAAAACAGTTAAAGATACCATACTATAGTGACACATGCTTACATATTTTTATAGCAACACAACTCATAGTATGTAAATCTTGGAAGCATTCTATCTATGTGTTCATCAGCAAATGAATGAATAAAGAAAATGTATTTATATACTACAGCATACTACTTTGTCATAAAAAGAACAAACTTGGGTCGATTGTAGGAAAGTGGTTGTACCTTTAGAACCATAACGCTAAAAAAATCAGTCACCCAAGTTTAACTGTTACATGGCTTCTCTTATACTAGAATCCCAAAATATAAATTAAGATCAAAATAAAGAGAGTAGTACATCAGTTCATGAACTTAATTTTTTCCATGGTTCTGGTCACAAACTGAATTGGATGAGAAAACCCCATCAAGTCGACATTGAATCTAACCGTTGAATTCGAATTGGTTCTCCACCAGTTTTGTTTGCAGCCAGAATTGTGAAAAGAATTAAGTTTGTGAACCAAGGTACCACTCTAATAAGAAATAGAGAGATCTTTTGCAAAAGGGGAGGGGACTAAGAGATGGAAAGGGTGTGGATGGAGAGAAGTGGGAAAGGGCAAAAAAGGAATTAAGGTACATTGTGTACATGTACTATTTACCCATGGGGAATGTAATCACTATGTACTGCAAAGCTGTAGCAGTAAAAATAAGAATTTAACAAAAGAGAAAATACTTTTTCCTAAATCATTTGCCTTTACCCATTCATTCATGCCATCACATTGCCTCTTTTTAATACCACAGAGTCCTAAACTTACAACTCATGGTTTACCTTCTATCTTCAAATTTCCTATTGGACTTGACTTCTGGCATTTTCTTCTTTCCAGCCCCCTGAGTACAAGATGGTGAGTACAAGACAGTGTCTCCCTGTGAACTGCTTTAATTTGCCTTGAGAAACTTCCTAGACTCATGTCTACTCTTTGTAAAAGATTTCTCTATTTCTTCAATGTTACCTCTCTTACCTTGATGAAGGATTTATGGTGCTTTGAGCCTCCCTATATTCGTTTTGTTCCATAAAATATACTGTAAGATTTAATACCTTAACACAGCAAAAGGATTCCATGGAATGACAATGTTTTTCTTCTAGTTTGGACTGGTTGACTGCAATGGAATTCACTCATGTCTCTGAAATTTCAACTGGAATGGTTAAGATAGCTTGGGGTCTTTTCCCACAAGATAATAATCTTCCGATAAGTTAGCTGGGGTTTGTTTGTGTGACAGTGGAAGAGGTCCATGGAAACAGCAAGAGAGCCCAAGCACCAATTGGTACTGTCCACGCAAGCCTCTGCCTGGATGACAATTACTGATGTTCCATTGGCAAAAGTCAGGCACATGGTGACACCATCAATGTGGGTTGGGGTTACTAGAGTGGTGATCATCCCTGCAAAATTAGACCACAATCTTCCCTCTAGTTCCAATTATTTATGCACCTTTATATGAAAAATATATCCACCAGCTCTGGGACTTGCACAATTTGTAATCAATTATAGCATTAGGCTCAAAGTTCAGGACACTGAGATTTTCATCCAGTCCCAAAGAAGACGAGGCCCTCACCCTTTGGCTTCAGCTCTTTAGGATTCAAAGACATAAACTGAAGATGCAAGTATATGCTTTGCACATACTCAGTTTTGTGAGTCAGGGACAGGAGAATAGCAATAAATCTCTATATTTTAAAAGGGTATTAAAGGAAGCCACAATCAGCAATTAGCAATTCATAAGAATTCTGGAGTCCCGCTGAGCACATTCTGCCAGGTTTCCTGCTCTGGGGTTCCGCTCTGTTCCCTAGGGTGACTCCTCAATTCACTGTTTTCCATAGCTACAGGTTCTTTTACCCAGCTTTTGGCCTTGTCATCTGAAGAGGTTGCCTGAGACAGGTTTCTTCCTCTATAAGAAATAGCTCTTATTAGCAGCTGAATAGTTTTCTGAGTCTACGTCTTACTGAAAATCATCATCGCCATCATCATCATCATTATCGAAATCAGGGCCTCAAAGGTCATTTTACATTTGTGATATCACAGATCATTTAACACAATGCTGGCTAGGTATTTTTTTCAATCAGGCTCTGTTTAAAATGTGGATCTTCTGTTATTTTCAGTCTAGCTGCCCCATACTTCCAAGTCACACATGTAAACCTTTCTGTCACTGACATCTCTTTTGTTTGGGTATATTTGATTATGAAACTCTTTAAGATTTTTAGAAGCCCTCTGGGATACCTGAGATGTTCTATTAGGGACCATCTTGTGAAACTCAGAACCTCAAATTTAAGAACCAGTAAGGTTCAAAAATGAAAAAGAAAGAAAGAAAGAAAGAGCAAAGAAATACCAAAAGAATATTCAACATAGTGTTACAGGCAGCTGAGTTAGTTAGAAATATTACAGGCAGTCAGACAGGACTGGGCCCTCAAAGGAGCCAGTGCAGAAGATCAGATAACTTGCAATCTTGGAGAAGACAAATACCTCTAGCTGTGGGCCAGATTTCAAGACAAAAGGCAAAGCAAATACACCCGTATCCTAAGGATTGATAGTCTAAATAGTTCTTTATCACCCCAAAGAAGTCAGGAATCACCATCCCAACCCTCTACAGGAAGAGTTAATGCTGTTAAGCATGACCACTTGTTACGTGACTCCCTTCCCCATTTGTTCCTGATTTAATCAATTTTACCTGAGCAGTAAATCTTATTTGTTGACCATAGTTCTGTCCCACCTTATGCCCACCTTGCAAGTTCCCATTTTCCCCACCTCGGACCCATCTCACCTCATGATTTCACTCTATAAAAGTCCCTACAAAAGACAGAGTCTTTGGCAACCCACTCAGGACCCCTTCTGTCTCTCAGACAGAAACTTTCTTTCTCTCAATAAACCTCCATTGTTCTAAAATTCATTCTTCAATTTTAGAGAACACAAACTCATACTGGGACATCTAGTTAGGTTGGAAATTTCATTCCCCTGTATCAATAGCATGGGACTAGGAATGAACAAATCTGGGACAATCAGTCACTGATATGTGAATGGATAAAATGAGATTAAGGGCACAAGATTAGACAAACTGTCAGAATTTGACAGCTACCACCCCATTCTCAATTCAGTTTTTTGAAATGTTTTTACATCTAACATTGTTTTACAAATACCTTTGCAAGCTATTTCGTGGTATTTGTCATGTATCATTTTAAGTGACTGCCTTGATTCCTATCAGTTTCATAGGCCGCCATTTATCATTCCCCAATAGTGCCACATTTAAGCAGTTTTGGTTTTCTGCTGTTAGAATAACTTTACTACTACATTTTTATAAATTCCTACCTTTGAGTTTATCAACTATGGTATGTTTTGTAATTGTGAATTAGATTTCTCGTATCAGTATAAAAATGTATTTGAGGCAAATGAATTAAACAGCCATTGTTTTCTACAAGACTTATGTTAACCTATACATCAATTGATAACATTATCATCCATCCTACCAGTTTTCTAGAAGCCTAAATATCATTAATTTTTACTGAGATTTTTCTTTCCTTTTTTGGAATTTAACAGATAAAACTGTATTGTAATGGTTTTATTTGCAGGTTTTAAATTTCTAAGAAGCCTAATCATGCTTCTTTTGTAAATTTACCAAAACTAATTTTCCTTGTATGAAGTTCGTTCCAGGACTAGAGTGTAAAACTATCGTTAGATCCAGTTGCAAAAGAAAAAAATTAACAGTAGCCTTTTTCTATTTCACAGAAAAGAAGTCTGAGGAGAGTCCAGGCCCACGAGGCACTCCTGCAGTCAAACTTCTGCTTTGTAAATCTTGGGGCTCTATTATTCTCAGCAACAGCTAGTCTTGACCTTATGCTATCATTCTAATTAGCAGGAAGGAGGTTCCGGTGGGGAATGCGCCATTTCCCCTGAAGGACATTATACAGAAGGTGTGCACCGCTTCTGTTTATACCCTAGTGACCAGCATTATTTCCAAGAAAGATTAGATCAGAGAGCATGTTAACCAGCAGTCTCTGTCATGAACAGCTAATCTCTGTCTCCCATTAGGCTGAAAAAGAACAGCAAGAGGAGGAAAAAAACGGTACAATTCAGCAGAGGGAGTAAATGTGAGAGGAAAGCCAAGACTTACAAAGGGACAAAGGAATAGGTGCATAGGATTGAGAAAATGGGTGGTTCTTACATTTAAGCCCTAGTACTTAATAGGCTTTCTCTAATAGGCTTTCCTCTCCTTCCCCAAAATCTAAACATTGTTTCAAAGCTCAGTGAACATCTCAATACCATCTTCAATCCTTTCTGACCAGGACAGAGCACTTATTTGATTCAAGACACCAAAATTGGTCCTGTTAGTTATTGCTGTGTGTTTTTGGTCAATCAAAAAAAAAAAGTCAAATTTATAAAAAGAAATATGCATTATATCACATATTTTTTCAATATTTAGTATTCCTTACCAACATAACTTCCCAGATTTTCTTAATTTAGTAATGTCTGATTCCTCCAGATATCCTGTTTGTTGGGAATCCAGGGTTTTATTAAATGAATGTAACTTATCAAAGAAAATATCAAATGTTTATGCCATTAGTTTTTTATATTTTTCTACTTGATAAATAAATGGTGTGATACTAAGATACAAACACAAGAGATGTACTAATATGACACGATTTTTGGTTTTTGCTTTGTCATTTCTTTTTATATCCTCAGATTTGCTTTTATAGTAACCCAGAGTTATCAGAGTATATCCCTGAAAGTTGTTAGATGTGGCTTGAAATTGTATATCAGAATACAATAACTATGTAGAGTATTGGGTATGATGGCCAGTGATCAAGGTGTCATAATGGCTTCTATAAAAGGGGTATACTTGCCTGCTACTTACAAAGCACGAAGATACTGTGATGGATCTAAAGATTAATCAAACTTGAGCAGGATTCTGCTCCTAAAGAATTTTTAGCCTTGTAGGTAAGAAATACAATATTGTTAGGTAACATTTCAGTATTGTTCCTTCAACTGTCAGAAAGATGGAAGAAACTCCTCCAGTAGAAGGAAGACTTACCCTGGATTGATAAAGCACACTCAACTTGAATGGGTCAAAAGACTCTTTCCCTAGGATCACCTTTTGTCTTAGTGGAGGAGAGGTTTATTTGGGTTCAAGGTTTTTAGAGGTTTCAGGCCATAGTCAACTGATTTCAGTGCAAAAATCACATGACGGAAAGGCATGGTCGATGAAAAGCTGCTCACATGATGGCTGCCAAGAAATAGAGAGAGAAGGGAGACATACACTTACCTGTCACTATTCAGTAACCTCTAATCAGGCCCCACTTCCTAAAAGCGAGTTAGCTACAATGCCCTGATTATCCAACCACCTTCCAAAAACTCCATCTCTGATTGTATGTATTTTGGGATCATTCTTGATCTAAACCATAACACCTTTCAATTGGTAGGCCATTAGTTTTGGGCAAATTTCTTATTTTTTCATGTGCAAAATCAGGACAGTAATACTGACATCACACTCAGTGAATGTCTTGTTAGTCCACAGAAGTCATTAAAGATTCTGTTAAGCGTAACATGCTGTAATACAGTTAATTGCCTCATTAAGCAGGCTATGAACTACGACTTGATGCAATTATAAATGAATACAGTCTTTTACAGTTGTGGAATTATTCAACAGATCACTCATCACAGATCAAATGGGTCAATTGGTTCCACTTCCAGAAAGTTCTTGACACTTCTTGAACCAACAGGCTGAGACTTGATGAAGGAGGAATCCCCAGATTCAAGGTAACCTCAGGGGATCCAGGTGCTTGGGTGTTTCTTTTCTGGTCTTGCTCATGGCAGAGGCCCCTTAACCTAAAAATACCTGCACTGGAAAGGAAGGAAGAAGCAGTGTGGGGAAATGGGACTAGAGATGTTTGGAGAGAAAAGTAGGAAAATGTCAGGAATGGTATCTTGCCTAGAGATATTGTGTAAGGTGATTTCCTTTGTTATGGGAAGTAGAGCTGAAGACCAAGGAGTTACTATCTTCCTCTTTCTCCCTTTTTAAATATAGTACTTCTGCCCTGCTCAGGGAATGATTAAGTGGTAGGAACAATTGAGGAGTGAATGTTGGAGGTGCAGATGAACAGCAGCAGGATTTCTTAGTTCTAATACCTAAGCTACTCATCTATTGAGACACGTAGCATGATCACAACCATTCCTGGGAAACCCTGTTTTTGTTCCTCTCTCTCTGCCTCTAGAAACTGGGCTCTGGAGAGTCTTCAGATCTACGGACCCAGGTTAACTTTGCTCAGAAAAATGAAATTGTTTTGGGAAGTTTTTCTGGTTGGCAATTCAAACATTTACAGCTGATTGTGCATAGTGACTTTGAGATACTAAAAAGATTTGAGATGGAAAAAAAGTAGGAAGGATGTTGGAGGACAGTGAACAGGAATATCCTCACCTACTTCACATTCAAGAGGTAAGGCCTTTAGAAGTTTTCTTCTTATAATTTGTAAGTGACTTATTCAGACAGACTTGGGCCATAGCATGCACATCTTATCATGCACCAATCTGAACTTCAGGAATGAGCCCCCTGAGAAGGAGCATTGTGCCTGGAAGATTGAGAGTGGAGAGAATGGAAAAAGAAAAGAGGACTTGGAGGGCGACCATTCTACTTGGCTTGCTGAGATGCCGCTTTAGATCTTGAGCTTGAAGGAAACAGATATTGGAGTGAATACAAAAAAGGACTGAGAGAGAGATAGTGTCCCAGACAATGTGGTTTTTGGACCTACCAAGTTTTATCAGGAGTACAATGCCATAGGTAATTTGAAGATAATCAAATTCCTCAGATCTTAGTTTCCAAATGTGCTCTTTCCTAAAACCAAGCACCTTGTGGACACATCCTGGGTATCATGCTTCTTTTCATTTTCCACCTTTTATTTTGCAATGAGCCTGGCAGATTTCAAACTGTAAGTCTCCCAGAGGAAAATTCTCCAGAATCCTGAACAAATGGTCAACTTGAAATATCGATGCCCAGGTCTCAAGTACAAATTTGGCACTGATTTCAAGTAGAAAGAGGTTAAAGATTATGATGGTAGTTTCAAATTGGGAGTATTTTCTTAAGCATTTAATCAAACTCCCTTGGGAAATGTCTCTTTGAACTTTTGCCAAGTGATTATTCTATGTTGTTAAACCTATAGTCATTTTAAAATTTCGGTACAATCTGTTCACTTCAATGATTCTATAGATTTAGGATCCCAATAGCTTCTCTGAGCTTTGCTGGTAATTTTCACAAAGCATTATCTTATCCTAAACCAGGCACAGTGGTGCATGCCTGTATTCCCAGGTACTCGAGAGGCTAAGACAAGAGGATCACAAGGTTGAGGCCAGTCAGGATGATTTGGTGAGATTCTGTCTCAAAATAAAATAAAAAGGTCTGGGGATGTAGCCCAGTGTTAAGAGTATTTGCCTAGCGTGCTCAAGGTCTTGGGTCCAATCCCCAGTAACCTCTTCTCCAAAGTTATTCTATTCCAGGAGTAAGAAATATTTATTCCTGATATATCAACTAATCTTTTAAAGAAGGACGGTTTCCTTTTATATGTTTAATGATTAGCTAAAATTTTTATATCATAATTTTACTTTATTCAATTATACACTTACATTAATTTTAATGATGAATCATCCAGAACATTTATTAACATGTAAGCTCTTATGGTGACAAGAAATTTTAACTTCTTCAATTTTGTATTAATAATAATCATAAAAATATCAAATCTAGTAAAACTAAAACCTGTAAAATTTTAATTGAAATACATATTTTCTTGCCCAGAATTGTGATGTAATGATCAGTAAAAGATTATCAATCTTAAAAGCCTTTATATTAAGATAAAATTCTGTGATAATATAGAATGGGAATATGAATTCAAGAAGAAAAATGATGGAAATTTTCTGGCTGTTAAAAAAGAGCTTGTTTGTGTGCTTTTTGAAGAGATGAAGGTGGGGTTTCAATACATTTAATTGAGTAAGTCAGTGTGCCAGAATTTATATCCTGTTTAATTATTTAAAATTGCAATGGAAATTTTACATGTTAATTTGAAAATGTGAGGCCACATTATTTTTCCAAAAGTGTTATGAGGTCCCACAACAGAGCATTTTGCAGCCCCAGGAAGCAGGAGGAGTTTAGAAAAGAAAGTGTTGGCAGAGAGGTGCTACCTCCCTCTGAAGTCTTGCCTTGGAGAGGGGTTCTGCCATCTGTGGGCTGTCTCTGCCTTGTTGTTCGGGTGTCTTGCCCAGCTTTCTGAGAGAATATGGAGCAGGTGAACCCTGAGTACAAACACCTCTTGCACAAACCTGTGTGACAGTGGGCCGTGAGGATGTATCCACTGCTCTGTATTGCACTCTGCGGTTTACTCTACAAGAGTGTGATGGAGGAAAGATATTGTGGTGGGGTAATCAAAACTTTTAGAGTGCTAAAATCTTGGAAAAGCTGCTGTTTAGTTTAAAAGGTAGTGTTACAGAAAGCATTTTGGAATGCATAGGATACATGGGTCATCTTATGGTCCTTCATTGTCTAGGGCACTAGGAGATACTGAGCACAGAATCTGATTCTCTATGGGCCTCTAAAGCCCCATTTGTGGAGACCATTCACCCTCCTGCTTGGCTTCATTGATCATCTGCTGATGCTGCCTGCTTGTTTTCCTCTCCCCGCACTCCTGGCCACTTGCTTAGGATGATTTGCGAGTAGACTCTGTTGGGCAAAAAAGTATACTGAGCTCTCTGAGTTAGAGGAAAGGCATCCTTGGGATGTCAGTTTCCCAGCTTCTCCAGAAGTTGTTTTCTCCATTGTCCCTGGCTCTCACAAGGACAGTCTTTACCTTGAGTGTTGACTCCAGAGCTGGCCAGGTGGAAGGGAGGCAGGTGTGAGGACAATCTGAGGCTCTGTGAGAGGCTTTGCTGGCAACAAGAAACAGGGCATGTGGGGATGAAAGGGATTTACAGGCAGTCATAGACATATAGTCCCCATGGTTCTGATGGCAAAAAGGGAAGTGTGAGAGTATAATGTAGCATCTTGAGATCACAATAACATCATTTCCAGTCTGCTTTTTCTTTAATGAAATCTGAAGCCATTTGATTGACAGAAGAGACTTACTGTATTTCAGGTCTTCAGATCAGCAGTCCTCAAGGAAAGGCTTACAGTTAGCCAGGTCAAAGGTATTTTCATAATGATTTGAGGACATATTTTCATGGCCTTCTGAACACATTGTGGAATTTTGCAGAGTTCCTGCAACATATAATGATATCTTTGCTCGGATCATGTGTTAGTTAGCTTTGTGCTATTCCATCGAAATTCTTGAGATAGCTTGTAGGAAAGGTTTCTTGTAATCTGTGGTTTCAGAGGTTTCATTCCATGGTTAGTGGGCAGTGTGGCTTCTGGGCCTGTGACAACACCTTACATCATGGCAGGAATGCTTGGTGGAGCAAGCAGAGCTGCTAGTGAGAGAGAGAAGGAAGGGGATGGGGCGGGAGAGGGAGAGAGAGAAGGAAAAGAGGGAGACAGAGAGAGACAGAGACAGAGACAGAGACAGAGATGCAGAGGTTAGTTTCCCACCGTTCCCTTTGAGGACATACTCCAGTGATCTAAGTTATAGATCCAAACTATAGCAGATGGCAAATAGGACTTGCATGCATTTTTATGTCTAATTTCAGTTCTAATTTCTACTACAGTAAATATTGATACAGTGGATTCCCTCCAATGAATGTCTAAAACCACAGATAGTACCAAACTGCATATCTGTGCTTTTTCCTATACATATATAGCTCTGACAAAATTTCATTTATAAATCAAGCATAGAAAGAGATTAGCAATAATAATCAAATTAGAACTGTACTGCAATAAAATTTATTTAAAGCTGAGCATCATGGTACACATCTGTAATTCCAGCACTCAGGAAGCTGAGGCAAGAGGCTCACCATGAGTTCAAGGCCAACATGATCTACATAGTGATACTGTCTTCAAAAAAAAGCTATTCAAAATTTATTAATTGTTTATTTCTGGAGTTGTCCATTTAATAGCTTTTGACTACAGGTAACTGAAGCATGGAAAGTAAAGCCACAGATGAAAGGGATGTGGTAGGGACTGTGGACATCTCTGTTAAGGGTTTCAGTAATTTTTAAGTGTTATGAAAGAAAGCTGAGAACTAAGAGTTTAAGAACTTCTGCCTTAGATCTTATGTTTTGGATATGTTTGTCAAAGGGAGAGAAACTGTTCAAGATCCCACAGAACCAAAGAAGAGCACAGAGGAAGACTTTGCCATTCCACACTGTCCAGGTCGCTTTGCTCACTGACTGTTGACCATGACCATGAAACCGAACAACGCATCACCTCCCACCAAGTATCCAGGACAGAGCGTGAACAACAGTATCAGCCGCTCTCTATTCCCTGCACAGCTCCCCTGCTCTCTCTGCTCTGCACAGGACGAGTCTTTGAGCCTGAAAATACAGAAAGACAGTAGTGCTGGGCAGTGATGGCGAACTTCTTAGAGCTTTCAAAGATACGAGCAGCCCATGCAGCACGCCTGTCTCAGGGGCTTTCAGTTATGTTGTCCTCCACGCTGGAGAATGTCAGGTTCCTGGCTGGAGCCAGGAGCAGATCACTGGGGGACATGAGCAGGCGCGGCTGGAACTGCTGAATGAGGCAGAGGAGCCAGCAGCAGACTCAGTTGGGATTGAGATTGACCACACAGGAACAGTCAGGAATAAGTGGTCTCATCTCCTGGGTTCCAAGTGTGAATCCAGTCTGCTGTGACTAAGAATACCTTCCAAACATCCAGGGACATGACAGCATATCGGTGACGAGGGCTTGTGGATGTGCCCACTCTTCAGTGGTGTTGGTAGGACACCAGCTGTGTGGCCCTCGGGATGCAGCAGTGACAAGATGGATGTGCATCCTGCTCTCTACGAAGATGGGCCAAGCTCTCCTTTCAGAGGCCGGAGCAAAAGGGGTACTGTGAGCTGTCCAAAGTCTTGATGTTGGTTGATAAAAGAATTATCCACTGTGCACCTATGCCTGGGGCGCACAGCAGAAATAAATGACACACTCGATACCACACACAAGTTTATAGTCTTATTAGAGAAGCAAGATTTATGCCCAAGATAGTATAATAAGGTTTCAGAGAGCAGAGCTTGGCATTCCATGGTGAAGTACAAAGCCATTGTTTGCTCTCCTTCAAGGCAAGTTTCACGTTAAAACAAAATCATTCAATGGGTTGCTTTTTTACTGTTTTAATTCATGCTTGTTTAAAATTCAATTTATCAAGACACATGTTTAAGACTACATATCACTAGCCCTGGGGAAGATCAGACATCAAAGTTTGAAGTGTGGCTCTTACCGAATCAGATTTTATACCATTGTAAGGTTAGAAATTTCTTGGAAATCAGATACCAATTTAATCAGAAATCAAAGGATATTTATATGTCTCTTGAAAGACTTCCCAGCAGCTAGTCTGAGAAGCCAATACTTCTGTTAAAAATATAACAAATGCTTGAGAAATTTAGATGAAAATGTAGTAGTAATTAGAAAACTGGGCTTGAGTTGTCTGTATAGAGACATATAGTGTAGATTATCAGGAAAGCATAAATCAATAGAAAGATAAGTAAGGTCTAAAGAAGAGTTCTACAGATGGATGATATGAGTAAGTCCAAAAGGAAAATCACAAATTTATCAAGTGTTTATGATATACCTACCTCTATTTTAAATGTTTTATATATATTAACTAGCTCATTTAATCCTCCCCACATCCCTATAAAACAGGGACAAGTATTATTACTATTTTTCAGAATGAGGAAACTATGACACAGAGAAGGGAATTCATTTACTGTTATTCTGTTTGGATGCTAATTTACTTTAAAATACTTCAGCTTAAACCTCAGTATCATCTGTATGCATAGTTTGACTTTAATCCTTGGAGTGGTTAGTTAACATTTGAAGTCTACCAATTAGCAATCCACAACCTACGGGTGGGATGGCCCTATCGTCTTCTTCCCAGTCTTGGTGGGCTGGTTCTATCACTATCACTTTGTTCCAGCTTTCTTGAAGTGCCTTTTACATGAAAGGTGCTTTTTGGAATGCTTGATGACAGATAAGAGAGAAACCCAGCTTATAAAAACAGATTCTGAGTGATAGTTTTGTGTCTGTTTGCCAATAGATACTTGCATTTTTGATAGAATTTGACCTATGATTCACTGTCTTGGTAATGCACACCTATTAGTAAGGTTGTTAAGTACTGCTCAGTCTCATTGAACTCTCACTGCCAGAGGTTACTAACACCACCCTGTTGCTGTGAATAGCCCTGTACTACTGCCCAGACCGCACAGATGGTGAGTGGTACCAGCTGCATTCATTCCCAGGCTGCCCCTCCTTAACAGCACACCACACTGCCTCTCTTTAAGAGGACTGAAAACAAGCCAATGAAATATTAGTGAAGGGGCAGAGTTTTCAGGAAAAGGAAGAAGATTTGAGCACACCTAGAGACAGCAAAGTTTTAAAAGGAAAGATTTCTTGAATCTGGAAGTGAGATAGAAGAAGGCAAGAGTGTGAGACTACAACGCCTCCCACTGCTGGATTTTATTTCCCTGGCACAGTGGGATTCAAGGACTTGAGTTGTAAGAAAATATGTGGGATTAGTAGAGGCTTAAATTCAGTGGTGATGGGGAGAGAGTTCCTTTTGCTTCTTTTTAATTTTTCTTTTTTTTAAGATGAAGTTGGGCTGCCCAGAACCAGGTGTGTGGAGATTGTCAGGAGGGAAACTTTGGAGACTGAAGGTAGCCCCAGCATCATGACAAGAAATATGTCTTGATCTCTGGTACTTGTCAAGTTATAAAGGCCATTCAGTGGTAGATCTGGGACACTGCCTATTCTTCAAAGATTCCCACTCAGCAAGACTCAGCCACTCTCTAAGGGAAGATGGATGGTAGAGCTCTTTACTGCTCTCTTCCAAAGAGCTCAGAGTAAATCTTAAGATCTCTTGAGGTCAAAGAGTAGGACAGTCAGTTCTGGAAGAGCTGAAATGACTCTGACTTTTGCTTTTCTGCAAGAGCTGATGAATAATTCAAGGCAAAAAAGTATAGGAGCTGTGCCAGAGGAGGGCAGCTGAGAGCAGCCACATCCTGCTTGGTTGCCATGGGACTGAGTTTTGGACAGAAGGGCCCTCTCTCCTTCTTGTACCCTGCTTAGCACTCCTGACACTGGTCCCACATGGCTCCCAGGGAGCTGTGCTCTTTTTCAGCCAAAGGATAAATGCTGTCACTCCAGAAAGGCCCTAGAAAATCTTCAAAACTCAAAGGGAAACAAAAGTGAGTAAAAACACCAACACACCCTCCCTGGGGCATCTTCACTGTACTGAGAGGACGAGGGGAGGGTGGTGCCAAGGAGAAGGAGAGAGGTGAGGGAAGCAGGTTGGCTTGCGGGGGAACCCCAGGGACCTGGGTGGACCTCACTACTGCCACCTTCCCCACTCAGAGTCTCTTCCAAAGGGCAAACCTTGTTCACAAAGCAGCCCTTCCCCACTGGCTCATCTTGTTCCCAACTTGTTGATTCCCAGAAGGAATCGATATCAGGAGATCGTAAGCACGGCAGATGCCTGCCTCCAGCTGCAACTAACACACCAACGTCAGATGTCTCGTCGCGGAGATCATGATCCAATTGTCTGGGTTTCAACTCCAGATCTAGGTGTTCATGACATTCTTGCCGTAACTTATCACACTGAGAAAATACCTGCCACCAAACAGAGCCCATGCTGTCTCCCCTGGATGAGCAGCTGGGCAAAGGTCCTGACACTGAAGCCCATGATCACACACTTGCCCAACAGAAAGCCAACCCTGCTCCTCACATCTTCTCTTTACTTTCTTCACCCTGTGAGGAAGACCGGAAGACTGTCCTAGGCAACCACACCCAAAGTTAATGAGAAGAAAGCCTGCACCAAGAGAAGTGAACCTCCAGAGTATGCCTTATTCATACCACTTATGGTATTCATATATTTTTCAGTACATGGTAAGCAGTTATATAAAAGCATGGAATGGCAACTTACTCATAAACTAATCAGAAATAGCAACAGCTAAATTCAGCTTTTGCTGTAAGACAAAAGAATGGGTGTTGAGCTCAGTCAATCCTCACTGACTTTAGGCAACACTCCCCAAAACACAGAGTAAGGCAGGAGTACTGTGAGTGTAGATCCTACTCAATGAATAAACCCCCAGTGACATAGACTCAGTCATTCCTTGGAGAAGTACGCTCTGATAACTTTTTGACTACCCAGTGATAATTAAACAACAAATTTCATTAAAACGGACATCTCCACTTTTTTTATAAACAGGCATTCCCCTTGTTCTACAAAACCATGTACTTGAGGGCAGGAGGAATAATGCCATCTGAGTCTGTGAATGCATGTGCACATATGTGAGGGTGTGTGTGTGTGTGTGTGTGTGTGTGTTGATGATGGAGTCAAACATTGTGTCCTTTTCAGATTCCTAGTTTGAAATGCTAACCCTCAGTGTGATTAGGAGGCAGGCTTTGGGTAGTGATTAGGATTTGAAGATGAGGAGCACTCATGGGATGGGTCCGTGACTTCTAAAAGGGACCCAGGAGAGCACTCTACTCTCTTTTCATTTCATGAGGACACAACAAGAAGATGGCAATCTAGAACCCATATAAGGACCTGTGCCAGATCCCAGCCATGCCAGCCTCCTAGTCCTGGGTCTCCAGAACAGTAAGAGATAAATTTCTGTTGTTTATAAGCCCTCCAGTTTATGGTATTTTGCTATAGATGTTTGAATAGACTAGAACAATTGGGGAGTGAGCCCTAGAAGGAGTTACCACCTATAAAAATGAAACACTGAGATAGATAAACAGATCCGTTTATCAAGGAGAGATTGAGCACCCACAGTGTTAGTAGGATTTAGGAAAGCGATAAACTGAGACAATAATAATAGAGCATATTCTGCAAGTATAACTTATTCCAAACCTTTGTGAGTTTTGAAGAGTGTGCCATCTGAGAGAGAATCACCACTGTGCATACTCAGTTCACCATAAAACCCAGGAAAATGGAACAACAAACATACTCCAGAAGAGAGCTAGGGAATTGCAAAGGAGGAGTGATAGACTCTGAGGCTGGGGAGACAGGAAAGGCTTCCTGGAGGAGTCCATTCTGAGAAGCACCTTGGGGTGTCCCCAGCCCCCACCTAGCAGGGGGAACACAGCACGGGCCGTCACCCCTCCACAGCCAGTGAGGCTGCCATGGTACACACTCGTGGCTGCGCTTGGCCTGTCTTCCTCTTTCTTTATGCGTCGGCTGGAAAGCTGGAAGCAGCTCTGGCAGCCTCCTTACAGCTGGAGCTCTGCTTCAAGATTTAAAAAAATAATAATTTTGAGGAGTTGGGGGTTTCCCTTGCCTGAGATTTGGAGGGCAGGGGAAACGCAGAGGATGTCCTCTGGCCAAGCAAGGCTGAGGCATGTGACCATGGGGAGAGCAGGCCACAGCTCCTGCTCTGTGGGGCAAAGCAACAGGGACAGCATAGAGGGGTGACTGCAAGAGCGGCAGCAGCCTCTGCCCATCTCTGGATGCCCCTGGCAGTCTGGCTTGAAGACTGCACTCTGTCAGCACCCTCCCGACACCTACTCCGTCAGCTTTTGCCAGTGTATAAAACCTGGAGCCACTTCTGTTCCCTGCCCTGAACTCCTGAGTAGAGATGCCTTAGACAATTAATTAACCCCAAGAGAAATAGCAGCTGGTTGGGCCAGCCTGCAAACTGGCCTTGGCTCCACCACTCCCACACAAAGCTCTATTCTGCTACTGGTGCCCCGTCCTTGCTGAGTCACGTCCGTGCATCTCTGCCGATCTCTCACCTGATCCCCTTCTCTGCTCACGTGTCCCTTCTCTGCTTGCTCTTCCCGTGCTGGCAGTACTCCTGCTCTGTCTTTTCTCTGAATCCTCTTGTCTTTCTCAATCTAGTGATCTGCCTAAGTCCTTGCACTTCTACTTTTGCTTTCTTTCCCTGGAGATAATGGATCCTTTGTTCCTTTTGTCACTTCCTGATTACCAGTGATGTGCTAGGTGCCATGGACAAAGTAAAGATGGGCAGTGAGGTTCAAGCTCAAGGCATCTGGTAGTAAACATGCAGTAAGCAAGGTGAGTGAGGCATATAGAAAGCATATTGTAGTACCATGCTGTTATAGAAACGCTATCTCAGTCAAGTGCGGAAAACCAAGAAGGCCTTGTGAAGAAGATAGCCCGGGGCCCCCAGTAAAAGTACTTTGAAGGAGCACAGACCTTTAAAGAGATTAAATATAGTATGTGGGAGTCTGTTAAATAGGGAAGCTCTTTTCCCTAATAGAACAAATAAACAGGCCTCAAGGAAAGAAAAGCATTTTGACAAGAAGGAATAGCATAAAAAGAATTTGAATGGACATGAGACAGGTTTTCCATGTTGGCAAATCCTACTCAAATCTACAAAGCAATCTGGTACATTGTAAGTTCATAAATTGGAAAATTTTTTCCTCTTCTCTCAAGATTCAGCACTGTGCCTCCACAACAAGTATTTGTTGAATGACGGCCATCACGTCAGTGGCTACCTAGACCCAAAGGCCAATTGCTCTCTGTCTGGCCTGCCACAGTTATTTTGCTGGAACTGAGAGAACAACAGTTCCCAAAGCTAAAGATGCTCTCTACATTCCGCACCCACAGACCCAGGCCAAGGAGCTTCCATTTTCCCTTTGACTCTTCTGTGGTCCACCAATCCATCAGGCTGAAGGTGCCAATAATTTGGATGATTCTGCCTGTAAAATAAGTCCAGAATATGACCACTTATCACCACTAGGTCTGCTACCACCTTGAATCATTGTTAGAGTCTGTTCTTGATCTCTGACAAGTACAGCATCCAGAGAATGATCCCTTCAAGAACAGGAGCCCCAAGTTGGGCATGGTGATGCATGCCCTTAATCCCACCACTTGGGAGGCTGAGGTAGGAGGAGCATTGTGAGTTCGACACTGGCTTGGGCTACAATGCGAGCGCAAGGCTGGCCTAAGCTACATAGTGCGACCCTGCCTCAAAAAGACTAGGACTGGGAGTTTGGCTCAGCACCCTAAGCAAGGTTGTGAGTTTGATCCTTGGTGCTGCAAAAAAAAAAAAAAAAAAAAGCAGGAGTCCAAGAGTGTTGTCCCCATCCTTTTTCTATTCTAGCAGGTTTTACGGGTCTTACACTATCTCCTACCTGTGAACTTGATGAGAGGCACAAACACTCAGCGCTTCTGCCTCAGCTAATCCCACACCAGCCGCTTTCCTTCTCACACACGGTAAGACATGCACATTAATTTTCCTGGCTTCTTCCAACTCTTGCCTATTTACCTCATTAGAAACTGTTCTTCTGTCTCCTTTCTCCATCTCATTTACAAGCCAAGAGCCAAGCTGCATTAAGTCTCATAAACCTAGAAACAGTTCTAGAGGATTAGCTACCCAGAGGTTTAGAATGAAATTAGATTAAATCAAGTATCAATGTTGGCATCTTCTGAAGTTTGCCAGAACTTCAGACCTCTAAGCTTCCCTAGAGAAGATTTCATTACTTCCTCCTCCTCCCATAATTTAACTTGTTATTCTTTGAGAACCAGGCCCCTACAAGTTACATAATCCTTCCAAAATAACCTCTTACTTGGTATTATTGTTTTTATGTTTATTTAGGTAGCAATACAGAAAAGACAGGTTTCATATCTTTCCTTTACAATAAACAAATTTCAACGGTTCAAGTGATTAGGCTATTATGATACCGCTCTTAGGATATAATCACCTCTTATTACATTGGTTCTGTAGAGATGCCAACTTCTTGACAAAGAAATGTGAAAGGGTAAATTCATAGTACCATGATTATAGGTCACCAACTTGCATGTGATAGGAATTTTGGAAACTGCACCACTGGAGGTGCATTTCATAAAGTATGTATATTTAATGACTTCAGGTAATATGCTGCGGTAAATAATTATGTAGTGACCATTTGTGTGTGATTGATTGGTTGCTAGGACCATGCTGTGATTATCACCAAATTATAAAAGCATGCCTTTTGCTTCGGTGAATGTAACCATGCCCCAGGTCATATGTCTTAGAAATAGAAACTGGGCTGGATTTCTGTTCCCTTTCACTCATTTGATGGAGACTTAAATGTATTATGAAACTTACACAGCTGTCTAGGGGACCTTACTAAGTTACCTATGAAGATTGGTTTCATATGATTTCTTGCAAAATGCTCACATGTACAGAATAGTCAACTTGTATAGTCTATACAGAAAAAAAGGATTACACTTATCCCAGTGACTCCAGTTCAAATTATAGAAATAGAAGCAGTGAGGACAAAAGGTCAAAGAGAAAAGTTACACAAATTTAGAGGTGGGACAGAAAGAAAATGGTTTGGATGAGACAAAGAGAAACAAGGAGGAGATAAATGCAAGATAGAGGGAAGGAATGGGAGAGGGAAGGAGAGAGGGAAGGAATGGGAGAGGAAAGGAGAGAGGGAAGGAATAAGAGAGGAAGGGAGAGAGGGAAGGATGTAGGAAGGAAGGATAGAAAGAGCAAAGGAAGACTAATGCATAAAAACAGAAGCTATTTTTTAAAACATTCATTGACACCTTTTCCTCCTTTTTTGAGGGGGAGACAGATACAGATTCTAGTCTCCTATGGTAATCAATCATAATTATAAAAGAAAGAGCAGAAAAATTGCACATATGCATACAGAGAGAGACAGAGACAGAAACAGAGACAGACAGAGAGAGAGAGACAGACAGACAGACAGACAGACTGACAGAGAGACAGACAGAGAGGGAAAGAGTGAGAGCCGTATGTATAAACTACAAACCTAAACAAGGCATAGGAAGCCCATGATAATTCGGGCAAATAGCTTTGCCAGTGAAGAGGTCATCCCTCTCCGTCCAGCACACCCTTCTCAGAAGTTGTGGGAGAAAAGCTTCCGTGGGTTAAAGTGAGGTCAGTTCAGAGGAGGAAATGCTCTGAGGGAATTCACTGTTTCATTTCACAGCACGTTGCCTTGTGCTGTTTCCCTGGGCCCTTGGTAATCTATGAAAAAGAGATAAACAGGACAATGATGTTGAGTTTTTGTGTCCTCCACTGAGAATCTAGCCACGCTAGGTACACTGGAAATGAAGGGATGGGCTGGGGCCAGGACTCGAGACCTTGAAAATATGCTGCTGCCTGGGACAGTATCTGTCAGCCGATGATAATGACTGTTGGCTTTAGAGCTTCACAGATGCATTTCCCAAACATTTGCAGACCTAATGAGTCCAGGGAACATCCCCTGGGCCAGAGCAGTCATGTTATTGCCAGATTACGGTAAGGAAATGGAGAAAATCTAAGGGCTTAAGTGAGTGATGGGGACACCAGGAGTGAGTGTCTCAGCCTGAATTCTCACAAACACTTTTGCTTCCAACCTCTTTCCCAGGAGGGGCAGGGGAAACAGGAGGCTGCAAGTAGGAGAGAGATTTCAGGGAAGCGGGATGTGATTCTCCAAGTGCACGTCCAGTGCCCTGTCTTGGTGTTTGTTCTCACGCTCACAAATGCTGTCTGAACCTGCTAATGCCACTTCATTGCAGAGGATGTTGGTCACACCATCTAGCTGCCTGTCACTTTCCCAGCCCTCAGTCTAAGTTTAAGTTTCCATGTTTATGAACCCCACTACCCTAGGAAGAAATCCAAAACTCACTTTTCCAAATTCCTTTGCAGGTGAACACAAGCATGGGCCAGGCCTCATCAGACATATGTGCACGGTTTTGATTTAAAAAGAGCCCTGCAAAACATGGAGTTCTAGTGAGGCTCACAGAGATCTGAGCTCTGCAGAGGCAGAGGCAGAGGCTGTGGTGGCCCACGGGCCATTCTGCTTGGCTGTGACAGTGGAATCTCTTCTGGGTCAGTAAGTGGGTATCAGGCCCACCTGAGCATCTTCCAGCCTGTGTTCAGTGTAATAAAAAATCGAGTCCATAGCATGCAATCGATGGCACTATTGTTTGCAACCAAGAGCTCAGTAATTAATTTAAAGATTTCATGGTCACATTTTAGAAAGCATGTACATATTCAACCCTTGCCAAAAATAAAAAAGTAAATGTGCTCATCCTTATTTACAAAAAACAAAAACAAAAACAAAAACAAAAAACGGAGTCTCTGAAAAGTGTAGTACTATGCCAAGCTATTTAGTACAACCAGATCAAAACCAACAGTAGGTTTTTAGATTCCTAATTTACAGATTTTCAACCCGCAAAAAAAAACTTGGTCGAATTCAACTAGAAATTATCAAAAAATGCGTTAAATGATGGTTGTTTAGAGTCAGTACTGAAAAAGGCCAGGCCAAGGTGGAATAAGGAAGGCATGCTGGCCTCAAGGCTAAAAGTTAAAGGCTGCTGAAAAAATGCTGCTACTGAGATAAATAAGAATGTAATGCAGGACTCCATGATGAGCAAAACAGCAAATTTTTAAATAAAAGCAAGATGAGAATTACTGATTTTCTCTTTCACCTAAAATTGCTATCTAGTTATCTAACCTGTCTTTGGGAAACTTAAACACTTTATTTTAAAATAAATTAATAGTACAGATTAAGCTACTAACTGCCTACTCAGATATTCAAAATTTGACTCTTTTCCTTCCTGGTCTATGAATATTCTCCTGCAGAGTACAGAATCTCTCTGGGAGCATTCCTGAGCCTACAATTTGGATTAGATTAGAATCTCCATGTCCAAACCTGTCTGAATTTCGTAGAAATATTAACTCTGGCTGAATCTCTAAAATAACAGAGGAAAGGGGGCCAAATTAAATACAAGGAGACATAGGATCAAATTTTAACAAATATCTGGGTGGATGTCTGTCCAGCCCTTCTAAATAGATGCCTTAGTAAGTCACAGTGAGGATAATGGTAATTAGCATCCATGTGACACTGTTTGCCAGCAGCTGTGCTAGTACTACTTGTCACAATTGCATGAGTTGGAACTTACAGGAGAAGTTAACAATGGCAGAGTCACACAGTGCAAGCCCAGGTTTGGGCTAAAGTCTTCTTGCTACACCAAGCTTCTTTTCAAAATGATGGACTGATTCACCCAAGAAATCAATAAGTCTAAGGGTCATGAGGCAACAGGAATGGGCTTCCCCAGCAGGTCATTGATTTTATTAGAGCTAAGACTTGGAAAATTCTTTTAGGTAAGTGGAGATGAAGGCGAGAAGGCCATGACCGTAAGACATGGAGTCTCTGTGCAGTGATTCAGAGTCACTGAATTCTCCTTGACATCCTGTGAAGTTTGTCCATTCCCCAAGAATAGCCCCATTACTTTATGCTTATTATGTAGTCCTTGAAGTTGTGATGAGAACTTCTTCAGAAGGTGCCCAGACACAAATGGAAAGATGGAGGCCAGTTTAGTAAGGTAATTTTAATAGTAAAACTAAAACTAGAACTCCATTTGCCCAATCCCAACTAAGACTCAGTCTACTGCATTTTATAGCCGTACAGATTCAGTAGGGCTTTCTATATAAGTAGAAAGTTACTTTTCACCTGCAAGGCTGAGAGACCATTCTTAAAAGATTTAGTCCAGAGAGCAGAGTTGAAAAGCAGGCATTTTACTGACCTAACCTGGTTTTCAAATCCCCCCACCCACCCTTGGTTTGTCAGATGTTTGAAAAATTTAAACTAGTTGATATAATTTAAAAATCAGAATTTTTACATGTAAGTCAAGACTTCTGGCTTCTCTTGAAAAATTCCAAGAATGGAACATACTGGAACCATTTTCACACATGGCAACTACTGGCTAGATCAGGGGATGTGCTGGAGCCAGCTCACCCTGGCCCACAGCAGCCAGTGATAAAATGTTCAGAAATGGTATGAGCCATTCATTAAACAACTGGGAGTATAAAACTGGCCACAGTGGAATTATTTACACCACTGGTGTTGGCAAACACTATAAATCAGGATCTTTATTTCTCTTTTCACTTTCTCAACCTCTCTACCTGTCTTCTCCATCCTTCTTTCCTTCCTTTGTTCTTTCCTCCCTCCTTCTCTCTTTCCGTACCTTCTTTGCTTCCTTTTTCAACTGCTATTTGCTTTTGATTTTCAGAGTGCCAGTTTACTAGCATACTTCTGGCTGCAACTGAGAACCTACCATGTTTAGAAAGTACAATCTCTGGAGCCATTTTATTAATTTATACTGCCTGCCTGGCTAGGGAAAGAGCTGGAGTTGACCTCTCCTGCAGTGGACTATGGGGTTCATAAATGGTGGTCTTCCTTAAGCAAATTTTCACATTGTTCTTGAGCAAGGACAAATGATCCAGTCACCATAGTCTCCTTATTTTAGGCTCATTTAAAAGTCTAACACAATTGTGCAAAACTGGAAAGTTCAACTAAGGAATTATTACACAACCCAACATAATTTATCAATATCCAATTCAAGAAATGAAATATTAACTGTGCATTCAGGAGCCCCATTCATAAGCTCTTCCAATCACTATCCCCTGTCTCTTCCCAAAAGTAGCCACTCTCCTGATTTAGCTTGGCTTGCTTTTGAACTTTAAATGGAATATAGGATATACATTCTTTAACTTCTATCTTCTCTGATTTAACATTATTTGTGAAATTCACCCATATTTGGAAAAGTTGAATTCTACCTTTCTTCCTGCACATATTCCATAATTTATTTACTCATTTTACCACTGAATTGTTTCTAAATTGGGCTATCTAGCTTGGGTTTCCCCAAAAGGAAATAGTAAAACAAAAGTTTGCCTGCTGACAGTTTAAGAATGACTTCCCAGGCAGCAGGATAATAGAGCAGAGAGTGAAACGGCAAAAGAGAGGACAAAATATGGAGACGCTGATAACCACCTCTCCCACTAGCCTTATAGAACAGTCACAGTTGCTTCAATATTTAATGTATTTTTTAAAATGATACTTTTAAAAATCACCAAATATGTACAACCAAATTAAATACAAATACTTTCATATAAAAAAAAAATCACTTTCTAACAGCAAATGATTGTTGCCAGATTGTGTCTCTTTAGCAGTTGGGCTCATTTAGCTCCATATTGTGTGTCTGGTCATTTGATTGCTGGCCATGGCTATGCTCATGTACTCCGGGCTGCGTGGTGAGATCAACACCTTCACACTTGACCTGAGCCATAATCCAAAGTAAACAAAGAGAAAGGAAAAAGACAATGAGAAGTCATCATAATTGAGTACATTTCATTTATCAGGAAAGCATTCCAAGTCTTGGACTAATTTGAGACTCCCTGTTGTGCTACAAAATCTCTTCCTCTATGGGATGTTTTAATTCCTGCTATAGTAGTATCCAGGGGCCTGCTTTCCTCTGCACAGAGTCTCAAAGTCTAGGCTATTTGAAACATATCATTTATGATTGAGAGACAGGAAGAAAAAGGACACCACTTTTCAAGGTCTGACTCCAAGGCCCTTTCTCCTTAGTTCCAACACAGGATGAACCCCAACTGACTCTTTTATAGTGCCATGTAACAGTTCAATGTTCTCAAACTCAAGTGCTCTTTTGCTCCCATTGCCCATGATAAAATTTGCTTGCCAGTTGTCAGAGTGGCCTGACCTACACAGGAGAGCCTCCCAGCAGATGCACCTAGGAAAACCACCCTCAGGTAACTCTGGTTTCTGAACATCCTTTCCAAGGCTGAGGGAGTGGGGCTGGATGAATTGCAAAGAAAAACAGTTTCTACTTAAAGAGCCCCCAAAAGCTCCCCTGTTCCTCTCCTTTTGTAAATGGCAGTGCTCATGTCACCCTTCAACTGTGAGAAGCATGAACTCTCTGACTCGGCCTCTACCCTGTGTGGTGTCCAGCCTACTCAACAGTGGAGATCGGGAAGTCTCTGGGTTTCTTGTTAGTCCACCCAGCTCTGCTAGGACATTGGTACAGTTTCCATAGTGTAGTGTCCTGAGAAGAGTCCTCCTCTCTAGAAAGATGCTCTTTCTTTATTCTAGAAACAAGAAAGTCAAACTGATCCCACATCTTGTTCTGATAAACATGCAGAAGATGTTTTTAGAAATCTCAACTTCTTTTCAACTCTTGAGGAAGAAGTCCCAGGTTCAATTTTTCTTTCACACTTCTCTTTCCCTTAAAGCAAATGTGGCTTGTTCATGAATGCAATGAGTGCTTCTGTATTTCATGGCTCTGAACAAGCGACTCATACACTCATGAACTTTAAACATGCCAACTCCCTCCACTTGTGGGGACTAGTCCTCAGAATTTTGTTTTAAAATTGGCCTGTTGTATTAACATCCAGTGTTCATTGCTGGGCTTACTAAATAGACTTGTTAAGTACTTTCCATATACATCTCATTTAATTCTTTCAGCTCTTTGATGCAGCTGCTGATTGCAGTGCTAAATTGTGCCCTTGGATTCATGATTAGGACATGGTCAAGCTGGGAACCAAGCCAAGACACTTGACTTCCAGTGGCCACATTCTCAGGAGCTTTATGTACCAGGATTTCTTGCTTAGTCACCCAGCTACCTGCCTAAATCTGCCTTCTTTGTAGTCCCAGCTCCCAATCCATCTCAAAAATGTCTGAGAAATTTGGTTTGAACCTAATCTAATCCATTATTTTCTCCCAAGCCCTCCAGAAAGAGGAGATAGAGCCCTTGGAGAGTTTTGATCTGCTGAGTAGTTTGAAACACAGCCTACACAATAGACCCAGACTTACTAGCTTCTAGCCCCTGCTCTGTTGCTTAGCAGATGTAGGAATTCAGCAAAGTATTTAAACTTTTGAGGCTTAAGTTTTTCATCTCGACGACAGTTTCATAATGATGCATATCTAACAGAGCTTTTTTCTTCTCTCTTTTGGAGATAGGGTCTCATTGTGCTGTTCAGGCTGGCCTTGAGCTCACTTTGTAGCCCAGGCTGGTCCTAAACTTGCAGCTATCCTCCTGCCTCACCCTCCTGAGTGATGGGATTACAGGAGTGTGCCACCATGCTTGGCTAGAGCTTTTAAAGTATGATTAAATAAGCTGATCCATATAAAACAATGCAATAAGGAGTATTCAGTAAGGGTGCAGTGAATATTAGTATTACTGGTTATAAAACCCCTATTTGGTGGTTACAAATGGCACACAGATTCCCTTTTGATTTTGCCCAAGTCTTTACTCTCTTATCTCCATTTCATTCCCTCTTAAAGATCTCCATTCTCACGGGAATGTGCTATCCCAATGCCTGTGCTACTCTCCTTCTAGCATTTGTTTCCACTAACTCGCCCTCATACTGGGATGTCTTTCCTCTCTTATCTTATGTTTTTTATCCCTCTTCAGATGTTTGAAAGGGAGCTGGCAGAACTAGATGCCATATGTAGCTCATCTGTCCAGAACTGAAAACAGACCCTGGTCACAGATTTTGTAATCAGTCCTTTTGTGATTCATCTAGAATGTGACTTAGGCCAGCAAGACTCCCTGAGAAGGATCTTCCTTCATAGAGGGTATTAATGTCCACAAAATGCACAGAGAATGCTATCAAAAAAGCATCAGTTAGATATTCATAAAGCTGTTCTGTTCCTGTCAATTTCACATTTTCTTATCTCTTGGAAGTGCATAGGCTTGAGGTTAAAGCTTTTTTTTTAATACAGGACCTATTAGTCAGGAAGCACATCAGAATTACCTACCTGAAAAGATTTCTCAAGATGGTTTTCTATCCCAAAAGTCAAACATATTTAAATTGCAGACCCTCTCATGTAGGGGACAGTGGTTCTGATACTGTCCCCTTTCTACCCCCTTCCTAGGGAGGAACCACCATTCCAGTGCCTTTCACATAGAAAGCACCTATCTAAATGAGCAGCTCTGAAAATGGAAGTTTAGAAAATTAAAATAGTCACACTTCTGACAAAAGCCATTCTATCTACTCCTTATTACGCCATCCTCTCAGACAGCCTCTCTTTTCAGTTAACACAAAAGGCTCTGATTGATTTTCTTCCCCTCAGTAGTCATCATGACTGCTCAAACATCTATCCCCCCAATTCCATATTTCAGATGTAGTGTGTGGGCCACAGAAATAATTTAAGTACATAAAGAAAATCAAAGAATGGAGCCCATTTTGAATCTAGGTCTCCCATATCTTATCAATTTACCCAATAATATTGTCTTTCTCTGCAGGGGTCACTCTTTTATGCACATAAATGAGGATTAGAACATTTCTGCCCTGCTCCCTGCAGCACTAGAGCTCTTCAGTGATGCAGCTGCTATCCATTTCCCTGTAACACTTGCTGTAAATTTGCTTTTAAAAGACACTCTCCTACAATACTGTCAATGCCCCTTGCATTAAAAATGAGAAAAATATGGAAACATGCATTAAAATATTCGGAAACAAATGGCTTCTTTATTACATAAAAGCTCTCATGTGTCTCAAAGTTACTGAGAATAGAATAATTTATCATAAATGAGATTATTATTGCTGGGAAAGGGTCTATCTTAATGCCAGTTTTCTTGGGGATTAAACCAAACCCTAAGAGTCCATTGGGGGTGTTCAGAAATGTGTAAGTCAAATACTTAAAAGCTTTAAGTAGAAAATACATGCTGATGCAGCAGTCTTGGGAAAGACAGAACAGGTTGTGCTTGTTGTGAGCTTTAGAGGGTCAGCTATAGGGTCAGGGTGGGGGGAGGAATAAAAATAATGACTTCTCTGTAACCAAGTTTAAGATCTGCTGTGCTTTGGGGTTGGAAATGCAATGTCAGGACCTCAGACAGCTGACACCCATGACTTCAGCTGCTGGGCGGCCTCCAGTATCAGCGATATATTCTGCAAAACAAATATTGTCTTGAGAAAATTGTATTCTGTTGTCCTTTTGGGCACATATTTTGCAAGGAGATAAGTGGAACCCTCAGAGGAAAATTGCAACTTTGGAATTAAGAGAGCGTGACTTGTATTTCTGACATAGCCAGAAAATAGAGTGTCCTGATAAATTATGTACTAATGCTATATGAACAATTCCCAGAGACTTAGAACATGTGTTTTTCATGAACATGATATTGAACAGTATTTTATCTTTTTTTCTCGAGTCAGGGCCATATTTATAAGTATTAATTATTACTGTACAGTACCAGAGCAGTCAGTGATTAGAATATAGTTTGTCTCAGCTTTTGTGGGACTGAGTTTTTATAGTCTTGGAGGAGGCAAAAAACAAACGTGTAGTATTCTATGGGGTCTAATGACTTATCCAAGGTAAGAGAACCAGTGTAGACTTTCATGCAAGAATTTGTGTTACTGATTGTATTTCACATTCCCTATACTTACAAAGGCTTTGTTGCATGATCCAATATTATGACAACAGATGAAAAGAATCCATTAATAACTCTCCTTCCCTACCCATTCTCATTTCCCTTACAAATACCTCTTATCTATGTCCTTTTGCAACTTCATTTCTAGTCAGAACTCAGCTACTCTGCTGAAAGATCTGTGATGGAGTTGGACACTAACGTTGTCATCATTGTCTGTTTGGGAGGGGAAGTAGGGAGGATTAGGGCAGCACAGGAACACAGGCCAGCAGAGAACAGCTGGCAGAGAGGAAGTTGGCTTAAGGACAGACCCCCTCAGGACTGATTTCTTGGCAGTCTCTCACTCATCTATCCTTGGCTGTCTGTACTAGAATTACAATAATAGCCACCATTTATTAAGTACCTCGTCTGTGCCAGAATCTGTGCATTATCCCTAATCCTTATACAACTTGTGAAGTAGGTATTATGACCATCTCTGTTTTAAAGCTGAGGGCTGTGAATCAGCCCAGTTATGTATATTCCCACATCCATCCATCAACAAAGGGGCTGATCCCAGGTATGTCTCATTTCAATGTTCAGACCTATCACTAACCCAACTCCATATTATCTAGTTTCCTTATTTGCCTTTGGTCTCTTTTTTAAAATTATTAAGATTTCAGAAAATGTATCTCATGACTTTTTTTATTCATTTATAAACTCTTATAGAACCGAATGTTAGTTCCTGAACTGAGACTCACAGAACTCAAATTCCTACTTCTATCGAGTGACTAACTCCTTATTTCATTCTGACATGTGACTGTTGGGCTTTGTTTTTCTATCTGAAAGTGGGGAAGTTGGACTACATGGTATCTGAGAATGATTTGACCTCTGATGTTGAGTGGCTCCCTGGTATCTTGGAGGGGCTATGGAACATGACTCACCTGGGCTGTCCCTACCTGGGATCTGAGTGAGATGAGGACAGCACCTATGACTGTAGTGACTTGATTTTGAAGTTCTAAATCCAAAACCCACTATCTGAATCCCTGGGTAACAACAGGTTGTAATAGTAACATCAAATCTGCTCCAGAAATTCAATGATATGGATAACATGGTGGGTATCAAATTCTACTCCCTCATGAAGGTTCTGTGGCATGGTATAGTTTGGACATGCTCCCCAAATGTTCATATGCTAAAAGGTTGCTCCCTCATGTGATGATCTGAGATGACAGGCCCTGTAAGAAATGACTAGATCATAAGCACCCTGTCTTTAGAAGGGATTAATATTATTTTTGCAGGATTACATTGATGGTTATGAAAGAACAAGTCCAATGTCTCCCTGGTCTCTTGTTTCTTCTCTTGCCATGTGAATTCTTCTGCACACACTGATTATCCTTCCATATGTTCTCCTTCCTCTTATACATGCTCCTGCCATGACACCACTCACCATGTTGTCGTATTTCCATATGGCTCTCCCCGTCGGCCACCAGATGCACCCACCTGGTCTTGGGTTTTCAGCTTCCTACTGGGAGACCACCAGATGCACCCACCTGGTCTTGGGTTTTCAGCTTCCTACTGGGAGACAAATAAATTTCTTTTCTTTATAAATTGCTTAGCTTTGGGTATTTTGTTACAGCATCATAAATTGGACTCAAACACAGAGATAGGCACATGAAAACTTTATTTATATCACTCTCTCTCCTTTGACATCCATTTCTGGAACTTTTCCCTTGCTCCAAGCTCTATCAAGTGTAACAAATTTGAGAATAGTGTTTCTGTCCTATTATAAAAACATACTGAGGATTCTGGATTGTATAACTGATTTGTATAGTATTCACATGGATTTGCAAGCTGCCTTTCGCTAAGTGGTATCTAATTCCCTTTACAAAATAAGAGATCACATCAAACCAAAGTGTTAGATGAGGCAACTGCATTTCTATTCAGAGCATAAGTAGCCACACACTGAAAGTACATTTTTAAAATCTTCCTGCTGCAAAGAGGAAACATAATTAAGCAAATTTGCCACAGTGAGAGGCCTGGTTTTCCCTTGCCTATAATGGAGATAAAGCACTGTGGAGAAGAAAATTGCCACATGGTAGTGTTTTTTAAAATCTTCTGAGTGCTTTATAATTAATGTTTATTCCCCTTCCTTTCTTCCCCACCCCCTCAACTCCCTTTCCCACTCAACCCAATACCCTCCCAGGAGCTAAGATATCATCAGTTTATATAACCATAGCTAAAGTCCATTTAAGGAGAAATATGGGCAAAAAAGTTATGATAAGAAAAGCAGAAATATTGTTTGCCTTGAGGTAATATACTAAGGTTTGATCTCAGAGGCCTCAAAAAGTACCTGTTATAAGATTTTGGTGGACTCACTAAATCAAGGTGAGGATAGTTGACTAATGTTTGCAAAGATGGATTAAGTAAAAGCAAACAGAAAATGATATCAGGCTCCTCTCCGGAAAGAATCTGTTGTATGAGTATGTTAAGAAAAAACTCTAGTACAAATCTCGCTGGTTTTTTGCTCTTTTGTGTTGTGTGCTCTGCTGTGGTTTATCTCAGTTTCGTAGACTTGCCCATTATTTGAGATGTTCTAGATGAGCAGTTTTGCAGTCTTTTCGATGATGAGACTTGTGCCCAGAATGGCTATCTCCCAGTCTTATGCCTCTTCCCCTCTCTGCCCCTCCCTTACTGACTGGAGCCTAATAGAGGAAAATAAGCCAACAATTCCATAAACCATTACTGAGGGAGACTTGGAATGAGGAGTGCCATGGTTGAACTGTCCTCAGCCTTGTATTTCTTACCATGAAATAGCAATCAGGAGGAGTGCAGGGAGGGAGGTTTTATTCAAGAAGACAGATTCAGGGCACTTCTTAGGTGAATGGAGAGGTGAAAGGCAGCCAGCAGCATGGGCAAAATCTGCTGCTACAGCAGTCAGTCTGAGTCCTGGGTCTCAAGCTTGGTCAACATGCAAGAGAATCCCTTGAGTGGCTTATGAAAAATGCAGATTCCTTGGCCTCAGCTCCAGAAATCCTGATTTGGTCTACATGGTGTAGGTCTCAGGTAATTTCAATGCATGCATTCTATCAGAAACACCTTGCAGGGCAATGGACCACCTGCCAAAGAGGAAGGGCCCAGGGGGAAGAAAAGGGGAAGAGCAAGGAAGTAAAAGGACAGCAAAAACAAACAAATCTACAACAAAACAAAGCAAACAAAACCAAAAAACAAAAACAAAACCCCAAGGTATATGGAATTAAATATAGGCTTCCATCACAAGGGTTCCTACTTAATCTTTGCGAGCATTCTTTCTTCATGTACGAAATAACAGGAGAGTAAAATGATGATGATAGGTGATATTCAGTGAATTTAACATAGGGTTTAAAACTCATGATAACACTAAAAGGAGGGGATACAATCATCCTTGTTTTACACGTGTGGAAACTCAGGAACACACTGAACCATCCCTGAAAAGCGCTTCTGCTAATAAATGTTGGAGTGGAGTTTTGCACTCTGGAAGTCTGAGTTGGGCAATTGAGAGAGACAATATTCAGAAACTCTCTTGTTTTTTCCCGACACCAAGGTGCTTAGGCTCTATGACCTTCTGCATGTTGCTGAGTGACGATGGTTTCTGGCCGTGTTATCAGTTTCCTGCTCTGTAGTTATGCTCTATTATGATTGCTGGAGGGTTGGGGTGGTGGTGAAGATCCCTGGACCTGGACCCCTCTCCTTGTCTCAGTTTCCTCATTTCTAAAATAAGGGTAACAATCTCCTTCCATCACCTGGTGTGATATACAGACATGGTGAGAGCTATGAAGAGCATCTTGTAAAAGTACTTTTGTAAACTAAACTTCTGTACAAAGATCCATTACGAAGATATTTGTGGCTCTGGTCACGATGCGGAGTAGCCAAAACTATCTTGCTCAGGTGTCATTCTCCCTTCTACCGTCTCCCAGCTGACTCGTGAGTAAGATAAAAATTCGTGCTACCGTGTTTTCAGATAGCGGTTTACTTTTCCCTTGCTTGTTATCTCACAGGTGAAAGTGTCAGGGCTACTTCCAAGAAGCAAAAGGGAAACTTCACTTCTGGGAGACCAGCAGTCCTGGGAGCACTCAGGGCATCCCACCACACTACAGAACATTCTGTGCAACCCAAAATGTGAGAAAGTTTGCCACGTAAGTCAAGATATGAGACCTCAAAGGAGAGACCACATCCTGATGCCTGGCCCTGACTGTAGTAAACACAGTGAAACCTGAAAAGCTGATACACCTTTGTTTATTCGCTTTTTAGCATCTTTGACTCAGATACATTGGGCGTTTTTGCAGAGCTCTGTTTGTATCACAGTGATGCCTAAGTGAGAACCTCTTTTTGGGGAAAATCAACCTGGACCTAAAGATAGGACACTGGCAAGAGCCAGACTTTCAGGACTGGGCAACAAAAGCAGACCAGAGAAACAATTCCTCTAAGCCACTGTCTTCTCATCATCATGGTTCTTAGAAAAATCTTAGATACATCAAAGAAAAATAATAATTTTGCTATGAGACTTGGCAAAAGGCAAAAATGAAATCTTGTGGCATATCAGCACCACTCACCCCCATGAAAGACCTATACACTTCCTTCTGGAAGAGAAATGACCATTTCTTACTGGAGAAAATAGAAAATAGACTTGGGAAGGGCCTAATTGGAAAAATAGACTTACTGGGGAAAATAGAAAGTAGACTTGGGAAGGGCCTAATTGGAAAAAACAGACAAAAACAAAACAAAAAACCAACATTTTTCATTTTCCTCTGGCAGTAGGTAGATCTTGTCTTTCTTGTTTGTGTCTCATCAGATGAGACCCTCTTGGTTGAGTTTCCTTTCAAGGGAGAACAGTAAGGAAGGGGAGGGATTGAATTCACTTTCATGAAATTCATTTTAATTCCTTTCTTTTCTGTTCTATTCCCTTCAGTACTGTGTGATAAATGAAATTTGATAAATTGGTCTTTTATGGATCAGGAAACTGTATTTGCTGAGAGACTGACTGGAAAGAAGGAGGATCATACTTCTGTTCCTGAATCCAAACTGGAAATGAGTGTTCCATGCCCAGGGAGTGCCCACTGGGACAGGGTAGGACCAGATAAGACAAAAGACTATAAAGAAGCAGGATCAAGAAATGGATATAGGCTTTAGTGGTTAGGCAGAAGCAAGGCTTAAAGATTTCATTCTATCTAGGCAGACCAGCTTGTACATGCAACCTCCATGCATGATGTTATATCACAGAGACTATGAAATTAGAGACTTTATAATGTACTTTCACAATGCTTCACCTTCTTCTTTCTTTCTTTCTTTCTTTTTTTCTTTTTCTTTTTTTTTCTTTTTTCTTTTATACTAGGAATCAAACGAAGGACCTCGAGCTTGCCAGGCAGGCACTGTGCCACTGAGCTATATAACCAGCATTCACTTTATTCTTAAAGTCAACTGTATATCACCTTTATTTTGCAGATGAAGACACTGAAGCCCAGAACCATGACATGCCCAAAGTGCCTAAGGTCCTTCACAGCTAAGGTAGGATCCTTCTGCTTCATCGTACTCCCTGTGAACATCTTGTACTCATAGAACAACTGACCTCACTACAATTACTTCAAGTTACATTGTGCTATATTTGTGTTCTCCCTAAATCTTGTGTTTGGAATGAAGGATCTGTGGTCTTATTGTTATTTTGTTAGAATTATAATACAAAATCTTCTTCAATATTAAAAGTTGCAACTGAAGAAGCTAATGTCCAACATTGCTTTAATTCTAGCATTCTGTGATTCTGATATATGTTCCTCTTCTTTAATTTTTGAGGCAAGGTCTTGCTCTATAATTCAGACTGGCCTTAAACTCATTATCCAACCCAGGATGGCCTCAAACTTGTAGTGAACCTCCTGCCCCAGCCTCCCAAGTGTTGAGATTACAGGCAAGCACTACCATGCCTGGCATCTGAAATATGTTCTTGCATTAGTTTACACTTCATTTTTTGGTCACTCAAACATCACAATGATTATAAAAAATGGTGTCTGTGCCAAATTTTGAAAATAGCTGTATTTCAGCTTTTCTAAGCCAAAAGCGAGCTCTGATATTTTTGTAAGTGTGAAAACTTTTAGCTGTACCAAATTAACTCAAAACATGTGAATGGTCTGCCTCCAAGTATCATAAAACTTTTTTAGTCTTTGAATTTTTGTTCCAGAGAAGCTCTATTCTCCTAGACATGGTAGTGGGAGGCTGGAAAGTTCCAGAGAACCCTGGTGCAGTGCTATTTGCTGGGTAGGCTGAGAGCCAAACTATTGTTCTTGTTATTTCTCAATAGAGAAAGGAGAAGTATTTACTAACTATCCCTGGAATCTCTGTCAATTAGCCTGGAATTTGAGGGATTTTCCTGATGAACTTCGTGTCAGTCATCTTCTATACAGGGACTGCGGTGAAAATTTTAACTCTGCAGTAGAAGAGAGATGGGCCCACAAGGCTGACGTGCACGGGAATCCTACCTCATTTCATCAGTCACTGATGAGTCTGTGGAGTAGCCACCCTTTCAGAGAAGCTTTCTCTTGTGTTGTGGATTATGCACAAATGGTTTGAAACCTGTCTACACAGAGTAACGTGAGAGCCCAGGTTCCTAGGTCTGGCTCCAAGCCACAGGTCTCTTAATATTTCAGAAGGTAGTGATGAGAATCTGTTTTAATGAGTGTCCAAGTGTTCTTTTTATGCATGCTGTAGATTGACAACCCCTGCTGTACATTCTTCTAAAGAAAACAATATTTATATACACACATAGAAAACAGTTACCACAACAAAATCTGGTACTTTATGCAGTCATAAATTGCAAAGCAAGGGCCAGTTGATGAGCTCACATAGAGGTCCTGGGGAGGTGGAGAGAAGCCCTGTGAGGCCCCTGACACTTGCTGGAACTGATGAGACAAGACGTGAGGTGGACAGAAGTAAGAGGTGGGTGCTGGTCGGCAGGGAAAGCCGTGGATACAGTAAAGCCCAAACTTGGCCTTGAGAGCGAGAGTGTGAGCAATTAATAATTTTTAGAGATGATTCTCAACTTTTATAATCCATTCGCTCTCTCATTGTCTGAAAGTGAGACATTTTGTTAAGCAGCTGTGTTCATGGACCTCAGTGAGGCGATAAAGTGAGCACCCCCAGCTTCTGTTTATAAATTCCTCTGGGGAGGGGGGTGGATGTGACACAGAGCAGCACAGAAAGCCTGCCTGGAAGCTTCCCTTCCTGACTTCCAATTACCAATTTATTTATTGCTAATCTCTGGCTCTTAGTCTGCAAAAGGATGCCAAAATATTAATGAACACAGAAGGTTAAGCCATTGTTCGACCTCTTGGTTTTGCAGAGAAGGCAAGAGGAGGAGGAGGAGGAGAAGAAGGAGGAGGAGGAGGAGGAGGAGGAGGAGGGTAATGGGATCTCTGCTGGTCTTTGTTTATAGGAAGCTCCTTCCACTCACTGAGCTCACAGCCTAACTGTAAAAGAGGTGAAGGGTGTGATTATCAGGCTGGCGGTAAATGGGAACACACTGTGGCTTTGTTTGGGCCTGTGGGGAGTTTGGGTAATTTTTTTTCTTTCAACCCCCCCCTATAAAAATACTTGGGAATTCAATGATCTGCCTCAGCATTTCTCTCAAGACCACACTTTCTCTTCCTTGACTATATGTATGGTGGCATCTTGGATCTCAGTGGCCGCAGATAGTTTGTCCTTAGCCCTCAGTGACCCAGTGGGCCCACTTCTGCTAACTGGACCCAAGCCAGAGGGCATTTGAACAAGTTACCTCTCTTTCACACAGGCCAGTCTTCCTGCTTGCAAATGAACTAGAGCTGGAGAACGTTGGTTTCTGGAAACTCACAGGGATTCCTCTAAGCCAGCGCGACCTGTTTATTTCTTAAATTTTTTTTCACTGAAATGAGGATACTGCTCCCATTCGGAGCCTTACTGATTCTTTGAAGTCAGTAGAGTTAAGCAGGGATTGACCTGAGGGGCCACAAAGCCTGTGGCTTCTAATCATTTACACTGGGCTGAGCTGAAAGGCTCAGCTGGTACCCAGTAGGACAAGCTGGGTCACCTTGCACTCAGCTCATGGTGAAATTAGGGACCACTTATTCCATTCTCAGGGCTAAAAAGATAGCTGTTAACATCTGTTACCTAGATGAAACTAAGACTTGGGTCTGGCTGGCACCTGTTTTGGTTCTGTCATCAGACTCAGCAGGCACAGACACAAACCTCCCTCCTCACTGCACACATAAGGATGTCCTCCCCAGCTGTCCCTGGAGCTCAGGCCTGTGGATTGAACTGAATTAGTATCTGGCTCCACCAGATATGCACGTGAACTCCAGAGTGTCAGGCTTTTGAGCTTCACAGGGGAAATGGACCTGTTTAGAACAGAGCATGCTCAAGGTATATGGGCTGTGGGAATTGATTGCTTTGAGCTTTCTCTGTTGTTATCCTACCTGGACTACTATTCATGAGTCATAATAGACAAAGTGCGGATGCTGACAAAGCCTTTTAATGTGCATTTTGCTTTGTGATTTTCAAGGGACTTCATCCACATGTCTTATGATTTCCAGTCTGTTGCCAAGCAAGTGGCAATAGACTTGTTGTACAATGAGCTGCTAGAGGCAGGTGATGGGTATCTGAAATCACAGAACTAAGAAAAGCTGGAGACAAGATATGTTCTCAGGAATTTTGACCCCAGAAAAATCTCACAGCCACTTAGGAAGCCAGACTTGTTGACCTCTTAAGAGTATCTCTCTCTATGATGGGTCCTTCAGAATCAGAAGCTGCAAGGTTAGGAAGAATTGTAGACTATGAACCGGTGCTTCATGTCCAAGCAATTATTCTCTGCTATCCGAATGTAACTGGATCTGACCAAGAAGAGATTAGGCTAGGATTAACAGTTAGATTCCTAGTTGGGCTATTCACTAGCTATGTGGCTTGAGCCAATTATTTAACTTTTTGGTGCCTTACTATCTCATCTGCAAAATAGATCATAAAAATTCTCAACTCATATGGTTGTGACAATTAAATACATTGATATATGTGTAATCATGGAATGGCATACTGCCTATTGTATATAAGTACTATTTAAATAAGTGAAAAAACTTGGCTCTCTACCTGGGCTTGGTCAGCTTTTGGGGATAAGAGTGTAGCTGAGGCCACAGCATTTGTATCAATTACACAACTGGAAAAGGGCAGAACATCCAAATGCAGATGGATGCCCAAGTCAGGACCCTTGCTCTCCAGCCTTCATTCCCTCTGCAGATGTGCAGCAGTCCATGGACCACATCGAATATACAGGGAGAAGCGATCTGTGTGTCCTGTGCAGACTGAGAGGTACAAGTGCAAGCCAAGTTAAAGAGAACCAAAGAGACTAGAAGGTTCAATTAAAATCTAAATGCAAAAGCAAATTGAAAAGGGTTAAGGTAAGAGAGAGAACTTCAGGAAAGAGAAAGGAAAAGGAAACCACAGGAGAGATATCCTCTATGGTCAAACCCCACCTCATCAAATAGCTCTGGAATCAACTTTTATCTTCATAAGTTATAGCTGGCTACAGCCAGTTGTTTACATAGTGTGTGGATTGAAACATTTTATTGCTTTATGGATGCAATAAAACTAATGTGATTAAAGGCAGCAATGTCACTCGTGTCTTGGTGAGGAAGGCCAGAATACTGGAGCCAGGGATTTCTCTGGAGCAAAGATTTTTTTAATCACAGAAGAGGAATCTGTTTCCCGTACTATGTTGGAAATACAACACAGAAATTTGTGGAGGATAAGAATGTTTAGAGTTAAAATCTAGAAAAGATGACAAAATTGTTTGAGTGGGGGTGGGACACAGAAACAGAGAGGTATTAACTGCTCAAGCTGTAAAAGCTGAGTGTACAGGGTCTGACTGACCTCTTAAAGAAAGCAGAGAATCCGAAACCTATAGGGAGCTGAGATGATGATACTTTCAAAAGGAATTATAGTAGAATATTTCCATTGCTTTGGCCTTGCTCTGAGGCATCTTGCTTTGGGAACTCCAGAAAGCTAACACCTGTTATTTTCCTTCTCCACCTATCTCCTCTTTTTTCCTCCTTTCTTCTCCCCCTAGTTCCCTCCTTTTATCCCAGTAGTGCTAATCCTATGGCACCATGCCACAGCAGGCACCCAGATCTCTCTCTGTTGGCACGTGAGCCAAGTCACCCCTGTATCACCCTAGCAGCTGAGCATCCAACAACAGTGTACAGAGGGGCTGTGTGCAAGCTCAGAAAGGAGTAGCAGTGCCAGGCAATGCTTTGGGCACTCGGTATCTAAAAGGTTCACCATCATTGCTTTTTCCTCTCCTCCCCTTGATTTCTCTTCCCTCCTCTCTTCCTGTTTTTTTTTTCCTCAACTCCCTGTAAAACTATAGCATCTATTTCCATGACTTCCATTACCACAGATACTCAAATCTCCTGAACTCCAAAATTCCCCACAATTGCAAAGACAAGAGAAAACAGGGAGGGAACTATGGATTACCAGACACAGATTAATTATTTCCCATTTATCTTGTCATTTTGGTGTTCTATACATATTTAAAATGCAATGTATTCAAAACAGAATTTAAGAATGCTCTTCTCTCTAAGTTCCAAAGTAAATTGTATTTTGTATGATGACTGCCATAATACAGCTTATCCTTTATGTAATGTATATTGTAACTTCTTCCACTGACACCTGAGAGTCTGTTACAGCCTATGGAGCTGAGTGGGTCTTTGTGATTACCATGATCAGTGCACTGATTGAACTAAGAAGTGATTATGCCAGGTGTGGGGGTGCACTCCTGCAATGCTAGTGGTTGGGAGGCTGAGGCAGGAGGATCACCACAAGTTTGAGGCTAGCCTATGCTACCTAGTGAGTTCAAGGCCAGCCTGAACTACATAGTGAGACCCTGTCTCAAAAACAAAAACAGAATTTGCCCTTCCTATGAGCCAGCAGCAGCCATGCAGGACCCGGGAGGAGAAACAAGAAGCCAATTTGCCCTCCCAGAGAGCCAGCCAGTGTACAGGCTGTGGGACAAGAAACCCCCTCACCCTCCACCCCCAGAAGCAATTGGCTGGTTTGGAGGAGTTATCAACAAGCTGAGTTGATAGCAATTGAGGTACAAAAAAACAACTTAATGCTTGCATTGTTTGATTGACTTTGCAGCCCTAAAACCAGTAGTCTGAGCATCTATTTAGAGGATAACAGTATGCAATATAGTAACTATGAGGGATTCCCTTCTGCCTTGTTTTTGAAATCCAATATTGTTTTCACTGTTTTGTTTTGTTCCACTTGATTGTTTTGTTTTATTCAATGTTCTGTTTTAATTGGTTTTATTCTGCTCTGTTTTGTTGGATTTTATTAAGTCTGATGGTATGGACAGCTATTCTGAAGATAGCAAGAGGCATTATGATAGCCATTGTTGATTTCCTATTATCCTGCTTTGAAGTCCTATATCACTTTCACTGTTTTGCTTTGATTTGTTTTATTCAGTTTGGTTTTATTCTCTTTAAAATAAAATTTAAAAAGAACAAACAAACAAAAGGGAAAAAGAAGTGATTTTATGTAACTTCTATAAAGATTTCGTCCACTTTGACTTGGTTGTCTTGGCACACTTTCTCCTGAGGGCCAGGTCACCATGTTATGAGAAAGTTTAGGCCAACTGGAGAAGACACAAGTAGGTGCTGTGCTCAACAGCTCCTCCAAGCACATGCAAGAGGAAGCCTCATGAAACCTCCAACCTTAGGCACCATCTGACTGTGGCACATGAGACATTCTGAGCAGGACCCATGGAGCACAGCCTCTAAAGCCAAAAGAGATGATAAGGAAATGGTTGCTTTATTTTAAGCTACTAAGAAAAAAGGAGACTGAAAATCTTAACAGCGTGGAAATGAAATTACCAAAATCCAAACAGTGGGAAACTCAACAGGAAAATAACATGGTGCTTCCCACAGTTAGAAAGATAAAAGAAAAGAGGGAGGAAGCTGTGGATCACCAGACTCATCAACAAAATGCAAGGGGTGAAAATTTTTGTATCCTGATTTCATCAAAGTGACTATAGAAACAATTTCAGGAAACAATTTAGGGAACTGAACACTAGTTGGATATTTTATGATATTAGGGAATTTTGAATGTTTCTGGTATAATTTTTTAAAGAAATCTTATCCTTTAGAGATATATACTGAAATATTTATGGATGAAATTTTTAACAGCTGGGATTTGTTTCAAAATAATTCACTAAGGATATGACAGATCTTGTGTGTGTGTGTGTGTGTGTGTGTGTGTGTGTCTATGTTTGTTGTAGATGAGAAAGAACTTACTGGGATTTGATAATTGTTGAAAGTGGATATTCAGTTAAAAAAACTAAGTATAATTTTCTATCTATTTTTCATGTGTTTGAAAATTTTCATAATAGAAGGTGAATAAAATGTCAAAGACTCAATGTGAACATACCCAGGAAGTCCTTATGTAAAAGGACTCATTTAATATTATTATACCAAAATTGATACTATTTCCTTTTGATGGAAAATTTCTTCTGGTTTTATTATTACTAATTATCTGGTCACTATCATAAAACAAAGTTATGTGTGTGTGCGTCTGTGTGTGTATGGGTGTATGCACATGTGTATATCTGTGCATGTTTCTATGGTAAGTTTTGATTTTTCCCAGTGTGTCCTCACCCAGACTTCTTGGTGACAACAAAAAAAGGGCAGGATAAGAGTAGCTCTGGATGGAAATCTGGCTGATACATTGCAGAAAGTAGATTTTGAATCTCTGCATTTCAATAGCATCTCACTAGACATCAGAAAAAGGGGTCAATTGTTGACCTCAAAGGACAAAGACGAATTCAGAATCTAGAGGCTTCTGAGGACGGAAAGCAATTTCTGTGTAAGTAGATTGGAATCACCAGTTAGAGGCTGCAACAGACCCAAGCTGGGCATGCTTTACTATGTTTCACCCTGTATGTAAAATATGCAGATCAGTGGCTTTATGTTTGATTATGTTTTTCTATTATAGATTAATGGTCCTGGATTCAAGTGAGGAACAGTAAGATGGAGAAAGGGGAAGGAAATGAAAGAAGGAAGGGAGAAGAGACGTGCGATTTTTACCTATCAGCGTACCAACTCTTGTTAAGTTCACAAATTAGGGTTTAACCCTCCCAGTTTCTTATGGTATCCAAAATGGACAACTAGATCTTCCATTCTTTTTATAGCCTACTATTCTTTTGCGATGTACTTGGAAAAATTTTCCTTCGACATTTGGGACTTTCTACAAAAGATCAAATTCCTAGATTCTCCTCCCATAATCAGCTTGGTGGTTGGCACCTTTCCTTTCTTCTAATACATGAGAAACTATTGCCATGCTTTGAGTGCTAAGAGGTCAGTATGACCACTGCTGTCTTATGTCAGGCTACAAGTCCAGGTCTCCAGTGCTTCTTACTCACCTTCAAGTTTCCAGTATTCCATTCCTGCTCTTCCCAAGGATCCATGAGATCCTCAGGAAATGAGACATTCAAAAGTCTATTATGGGTCATGGCAGATTCTAAAATAGGTGCGTGGATTAGTTCCTCACTTGGACCTAGGATCCTTAATCTGTAATAGAAAAGTATAATCAAGTGTAAAAGCCACCAATCTGCATATTTTACAACCAAGATGTAAAATAGTGAATCATGCTCAGCCTCCTGTCACAACTATCAGCCTTGCAAGAGTGGTCGCAACCATTCCAGAGCCTTTCACAGTTCTCCTTCAGAGGGAACTGGAATGCGTGCAACTGCTGAGCCTCTATTCTGAATTATTGGTAACAAGCCTATTGTGCCAATAATGGGAGGACCTGTCCTCTCATCTTGGAGTGTTCTTTGTTGTGATGTGAGTCTATCCTCTTGAATATTTGTGACCCTCCAAAATTCATGTTAAAATTTACCCTAATGCAACAGTGTTAAGGGGCAGGGCCTTTATGAGGTGGTTAGACTAAAAGCATAAACAAAATCTCTTCTGCAATTCCAGTCCACTACTCTATCATCAACAAAAATGAAAGAGAAAGCTTTTGTAATGGCCAGCAATCCCATATTTTAAAGATTCAAAGAAGTTCCATGATTACTTGTGGGAGAAGTTAAGGAAGGTTAGGACATCCAGAGCAAACAGGGGCTGGTGGCTTTGCAAGGCAAGGAACAACATCAGTGGGGTTAGTGACCTTATGAAAGGATTCAGGGGAAATAGCGAGGGTGATTTTTGCCCTTTGATTCCTTCCACCATTGAGGACATAATATTCTAAGCGATGACTCAGAAGCAGGACTAGGATTTCATCATACTGGTTCCTTGATCCTAGATTTCTCAGTCTCCAGAACTTTGAGAAATAAATCTCTGTTCCTCATAAATTATCCAGTTTCACATATTTTGTTATGACAGCACATAAAGACAACAAGATTTTCTTTCTGAAACTGTGCCACTTTTGGCCAAGAGGCCAGCCCCAGCCTTGAATCCATATAGAATTCATTTATCTCCAGCTGTGTGCATAGCTCTGTCACATTCTTCCTTGGCCATACACCAGACTATTGTGGATCCTGGAGGTCCTAGCTTTCCTTCATTTTTTTCTATAAATAGTCAGTTCTCAGACCCTTCAAAATGTGAGATTGTTCCACACTGTAAGAGCTGTATCTTTATGTTCTATTAACAATAGAGTGATGAACTGTTATTTATCAAGGAGTTTTGCTTAGACACTTGTCAAGGCCGCCTGAGCTTAAAATATGTGAACTGTCATGTATTGCCAAAGAGGTTTTGTTGTTCTCTTTAACTTTTTTTTAAAAAAATGTATATTACTACATCTTCTGGTACATGGCCTACTAAAATGTTAAGGCAAAGGGTGAAATAAGAAAAAGCAACTGTTTTATTCCTTAGGTCATCTATATTCTAACATCTACAGTCTCTCAGGACACAATGCAGATGGCGCAGGAGAGTTTAGAGGTGTATGAGGTACAGGGCACTATCAGCCAGTAGAGTAATAATTAAGAGAACAACTTCTCACACTTCTTGTCATTCTCTCTTGACCCAATAGTAAGATCATTCCACATCACTTTAAAAAGTGTGAGCCAAGATTACAACAGTTTTTAGAAGGCCCTATTTTGGGCTTTAGCCATCCAACCTCAGATCACTTTATTTATCCAGACAAGTCATTTTCATAGGTATTGTAGATAACATCCAGACTTTTAGTACAGTTCATTATGGACCCCTAAGTCTAGTCCAGATAGGATGAAGAAATCACATATCCTATAGGTACCCCACAGTCACTCAAGATTTGATTTTAGAAGAATATGGACCTCAAGGTCCTGACCACATTTTAGAGCTTCTGTCTGAACTGGCCTGTAGGCTATGTGTAGGTTTTTACCTATTGCTTTAGAGCATTGCTTGGATTTGTCATTTGGGAAAAAGAAAAACCCTGCTCAGAGTCTGGTTCTATTCTGTCTCATGTGTATCATGATCCTAAGCAGGTTACTCCAAGCGAGGAACCTATCTCTCTTGAGGAATACATTCAGTCATTCCAGTAATGTACCTGGTTCATAATAGGTATGTCTATCTGCTTTACTGTTAAAGCCATTGTGCAAAACAAGCCTTACAGGGTCTCATTTTATGTACAAATTAGCTTTCCAGGAAACATGTTTTTCTAAGCTAATTTCTACATTTTTCCTTCACCATCCAACTTTCTACACTTTTCCACCCTTTGCTCATTATTAGCAACTAGACACAGATTTCACTAACATTTTCTCTAGCAAGCGCTTCCTCCCTTGGGCACAATTACAAATTAAGGCCTACCTAAGGTACCTCTCTGTCCCTACATCATCTTTGCAAGATTGCTTCCAAACAGCTTACAGCTAGACCTTTCGTATAGGCAGCCACCTTAAGAGTCAGCAGATGCCTGCTTATATGTAGATTTCACTGGCGATGCCAGAGAAGAGCAGAAGACTGTGGAAGACACTGAATTAGGAACAAGGAAGCTTGGGGGGGGGCGGTCAGAGTCCAAAACCTACCCATTTATTAGTTGTGTGACTTTGCGGCTACTCATCTCAGTTTACTCACTGGTAGACTGGAGTTAATAACCTACTCTGCCTAGCTCATGGAGCCTTTCCCATGGGGTTGTCATAGGTTCAATATAACAGTATCACTCAAATGTAGTAAGAATAGTGACCTGTACTATGTGAGATGGTTTTGAATGGTACGTGGCCAAAGATGTTAATCTACTTGTTAAATTATATTTAAGACTTTTGATTTATTTTCATGTATATTAAAGTTTATAATATAACTAGCATAGTGAACTCATAATCTCATAGATACAATTGGTCAAAAAGAGGCTTAAGTATAAGTCAAGAAATAGTAACAACTGTGAGTGTGTAATCTGTAATTATGATAGAAAAGGAAAGTTGTCTCCTCACAGTATAGTGACTGCAATGACAAAAGAAATAAGATAGCTGTTTGAAGACTGCAGAAGAGTGTAACAAAAGTATCTGTGTTAGTCAGTTTTCTCATTGCTGAAACAAAATACCCAACAGTCACAAGTTAAGGGAGGAAAGGTTCATTTAGCCCACAGTTTGTAGAGGTTTCTGTCCATAATTGACTGGCTCCAACACAGGGTGGATTTGTAGAGGAGAACAGTTCATGGTGGGCAGAAGACAACAAAACAAAGGAGGGACCTTTTCATGGCAACCAGAAGGTAACAAAGCAACAAGAGAGGTTAATATGACGTTCTTCTGCCCCTTTGGTATTATCCAGACTACCAGGATTAGGGAAGTGCCAAACCAGTCAGTGGACTGATTTAGTAATCACACCCTTAATTCCAGCATCACACACTCTAGACTCAGCCACCTCTGAAAAAGCTGTATGATCACATGAGGCTTTGGGAGACATGTAGACAGAAACCACAATGGTATCATTATTACTCTTCTTTGGGTCCCTGAGTTTCCTTATCTGTAGAATTCACTAAGTGATTGCTGGTATTTTCCAGTTTTCTGGGTTCTGAGGATACACAGTGAACTAGATAAAATCCCTCTTTCTTGGAGTTTACACCCAGGTAAGGAAACATATATGCTCACAAAATGCTTCTGTAATCTGACCCAACAATATACAAAGAAAACTTTTGAAAATTGTAAACACTTTATTATTGTCTGGGACTGTTGCAGGGAGATGCCAGAGACAGGAATGAGAAACTGATTTCAGACTATCTAAAAAATGTCTCTCAGAATACAGAGAAAAGCATGAGTGTGGGCGAATGTAAATTGTTTTGTTTCTGCTGCATTTTCCTGTGAGATAAATTCCTGGAGCAAGCTTCCTAAACTTTTTCACAGTGAAAGAATTTATCCTGAATATGTATTTACATTTAGAAAGATTATCCAAAGGTAATAGAAAATGTGAATCTAACAAGTATCACATTAGAATTAGGCATTATAGCCTCCAAATTTTCAACCCAGCTTGAGTTAATCTAACCATAAAATTGTTTTTGAAATCAGATACTTTTCTGAAATCCAAATATGTAAAGTCTAATTTGTTTTCCTTCATTCCTTAATTTTCAAGTTCTGTCCAAAAAATTAGCAAATTTCCCTGGATTCATTTTCTCTTTTTAAATCCCCAAAGTAGCTTATTTCCTAACTGGTTTTGGTTGCATTATACCTACATTTATTAGATTCTTCCTATGAACTCGCAGGTTGGCTACTGGACAATGTTTAAAAGAATTAACCTCTTCTACTTGGAAAATTACTGGTGCAGTGAATTTACTAAATAAAACAATATTGTGGATTGGAAGAGTTAAAGTAAGTTTCTAAAACAGCTTGATTTCCAACAAGTGAATAGTTTGTGTTCTGAACACTTTCAAAGCAGAGAGTCACAACAAAATAAAGTAAGCAAAGAATATAACCAGAATATGATATACATAAAAATGGAATATAGTGGAACTAAAATGTAGGAGGAAAGATGTGTTGACAAGACCTGAAAATGAGGCAAGCCCAAGTAGCTGTAGTTGCCAGACCCTTTGGAATGGAGTAAAAGAATATAATGGTTCATTACTTCTAGGTGTTGTGTGTTTGCCTCTGTTCTGACATTTAATACTGTTACTTAGGATGATGGTATGACTGTTTTGCTAAAATATACAAGTTGGGATACTCATTTTTACTTCATTGATTCTTACCAATATCCCTAGCAGGTTTGTACTTGTACTGTACTTCTGTTACAGGTTTGGTGTAAAAGAAAGAATGAAAGGGAGAAAGATGGAAAGAGAGAAAGTGAGTGAGAGCGAGAGCGAGAGAGAGAGAGAGAGAGAGAGAGAGAGAGAGAGAGAAAGGGCTTAATGTTTTCTATTTTAATTAAAATTGCAAACTCATGAAAGTATTTGCTAAAATGCTACTTGGTACGGGAATATAACACAATGCTTTAAAACAAATTGCCCAGAATTTAGGACTGCTCTTTTTTTTTTTCAGCACATTTTCATTGGGAGGCCATACACCTACCCTAATTGTGCTGTTTTCCTGCTAAACATTTGGAACTCCTCTTGCAGAATGATCTTCAGAGCCTGTAGAGTATTTTGTCTGAGAGTCTTGCTCTGTTCCAAGTCTTGATCCTTTGGGGTGGGGTGGGGAATAGGAGCCAGTAGAATGGAGGGAATTTAATGATTTTTGGAAAGAGCCAAAGTCATCCAGAGACCAATCTGGTAGATAGTGTGAGTGTAATAACTACTGAGGGGAGCAAGAGGAGGAGGAAGAGGTGGAGGAGAAGGAGGGTAGAGAGAGAGAGAGACAGAGGGAGAGGAGAGAGGGAGAGAAGGAGAGAGGGAGAGAGGAAGAGAGAGAAACTTTTCTACAGAGTGTGGAGCTCAGCTCTGTCATTTGTTCTGTGGGTTCCTTAAAGGCAGTCTTCCAAGGGCCTTCCTAAGCACTTTTGGCATAAGACTGACTTTCTTTGAATAAATTTATGGAATCTTCCAAAGGGGCTACTTTTGATATAGCACTTCAAAAAATCATTTTCTCATGTCACAAACCAGTATGATCATACACAGAGCTCAGCAATCAATTGCCAAGCATATACAATCAAGATAAAAGCTGTTGGGCAAACACACTTTCTTGCTTATCACTGAGAAAACAAAATGACTTTTCTGTGATCGTGTTCCTTGTTCTTTCACTCTGAAAACAAGGCTATGCATCTAATGTCTATGCATCTATCATATATGCACTAGTATAAGGCAATACCAAATACAAGACAACCATTTTCAAAATAAGCACTCCCATTTCCCTCACCAAAAAGTTTAGGCACAGAGCTAAAATCATCAATATTCTACTTATAAATATTTAATTTATTAATTTAGTTAGGTATCTTTCAATAATTTTATATATGTATTTATGAAATGTTAATGTTAATATTTTAAAAGATATTATTTTGTATTTCAGATGCAGATTTATCACTATGAAGTAGGAGATTAGGGCTGACATAAAACCAGTCAAACAACTAGGGGAATCTGTTTCAGTTATGCAGATCAAGAGCACATGCACAGAACACAGGACCCAGGATGACTCTGCAGCTCCCAAGCACTGAGTGTGAGCCCAACCAGAAAAGCACTAGTTTCATTCTTCATTTACATCTGTGAGTGTTTTCCTTGTGTAAAAATCAAGTGAGTCTTGATTACCATAAGTAATCAATGAGCCTCCAATACGACGGTTTAAATCTGGCACCAGACCAGGAGAGTTTGTGATAGAACCACTGCCCCAGTGATATAGAGCTTCCAAATGAAATAGGGAAATATCCTAACTCACAACCTCCTAAATGTCTGATACACTAAGTTCATGTTCCCCAAAATCAAACAATGAATTCTGAGGAACAATGGAAGTTAAGAGTAGTAAATTTCATTGAAGGAGAGAAAGCTCCTGAGAGACAGGAGGGAATCTGAAAAATGAGTTGCCAGGAAGCCCACTTCTCAAAGGAAGTTTTATAGAGCAAAATTACATGGAAGATACAAAATCATGAGGTGGGCATGATCTAGGATACATGATAGAGGGATGATATAGGACCTCTGAATAGTCCAATATTATAACTCCCAACCTGCTAGATATCTGATACATGGAGTTTGTGGTCTCTAAATTTGAAGAATGATTTCTAGGAACAATGGAATTTAAGGGTAGGAAGTATTTGCTGAGAGAAAGAAAGTTTCTGTCTAAGAGGGACAGAAGAAGGTCCCTAGTGGGTGATCCCAGGAATCTGCTTCTCAAGGGAGTTTTGTAGAGTAAAACCACAAGGTGAAGCAGGTATAAGGTGGGACAAAACTATAGTTAAATAATAAGATTACAAGTATAGTCACTTAGGTAATATTGACCCAATGGAAAATCACAAAGTGGGTATAAGGTGGGACAAAACTCTGGTTGATCAATAAGATTCTGAGTATAGTTCTAAGGTAATATTGATTAAGTGGGATCAAATGGTGAAGCAGTGACAGAGCAAATATACATGGATGGCTCAAGGACTTCCTGGAAAGGAATGTGCCAGGGAGGTTTGGTCCTCCACACTAGGTGATTGGTACCTATTTAGTCTATCAGTCACTGCTGTTCATCCCTAGGGGAAGTATGTGGGTGTAATTTTTCTTCATCCTGAGGCCTGACCTTCAACAAATGCACCTCCAGCCACAGACGCAATATCTTCTGATCTTCTACACTGACTCTCTTGAGGTCCCAGCCCTGTCTGACTGCCCCTAATATTTCTAAATAACTTAGCTACCTATAATATTCCCCCCTCTGAAGAGGTATCCCCAACTGTGGTTAGGGGAGAATGGGCATAGCTTCCATCTAGCTTCTTCAAGCTGCTAAGGGTCAGGATAGGGGCAACTGTAGTCAGGGGCCTTTTCCAGAGGGCTAACCTAAGGGGCCTCAGATAGAAGTCATGTTGTGGTTCAGTAGTTATTAACTCCGTTTGCAAAGTCAATTCAGTGGATTCCAGTAAAAGGAGTCTGACATATTTGTCATTGGTTCCATCTGCATGATCACTTGGAGTTTGGCAGCTGCTAGGTAAAATGAACAAATTTCCAAGAAATTAAAGTATGTATAATCAAAGCATGAGTGCTACAATGGAAAGGCAGGTTGGGGAAAGAGCCACATCCAGAATCAAAAGGGACTGAAATAGCAACTATAAGCCACTGACTCTTAGATTCCTCTACTGATGGAAGTTACGTATAATTCTGATATTTATGTCATAATTTCTTCTAGTTTTAGTTGTAAAAAGATGGGAGAGTTTGATGGTTTTAAAGGACAATTTTAGCTAAAGAACTTAAGGACTCTTGTTGAGCTTTCATACTTCCCATTGTAGTTTTTTAACCTCTCTGAACCAAAGCAGTGGTCAGCTACCAGAGTAACTAGAGACTGTGAGAAGGGAAAGTGATTGGAGTCCCTTTTTATACCTAGCTTTTAGTACTACGGTATTGTTTTTAATACATCTTTTGGTTATACTTTTCTGCTAAGTGTTTATGACCAAATTAAAGTGAGATCTGTATTAATCAAAATTAACCTCTTGCTGCCTATTGAGGTCAGGCATTACTGTTGGAACCATGTATAGAACCTCTCAGCTCCTCTGTCAGTGTCAGCCATCAGGATGGGTCCCAGTCTTCCTTGATCATGTTGCTTCCTGTGAAAGCATTGGAGGCTTTTCCCTCTTTGGTGATCCTCCTTTGGCATATGGTACATTTGTTGATTCTTGTCCTCTGGGGTCCAGGAGGTTCCCTGCTTAGGAGGTTGGGTGACTCACCAAAGTTATAGAATCTTGCAGAAAAGTTTCTTTTATGTCCTCGGTCCTCAATGACCTTGGAGAACCAGGGTCAAAATACTGGCTGTCATCTTAGCCCTGTTACATTTTTAGTTCTGGTCTCCAAACACTAGTTGTTGAACACCTAGAAGAGAAATAAGTTGTATCAGTATTGCAGTGGAAGAAGTGAGTTTAACTATTATAATCTTATCTGAATATCAAGCACTTTGAAATATAAAGTATAGCCAAAGGACTGTTATTTCTTACTGATTATGGTTGTTTTGGTAGTTAAATCCCTGAAGAATGTTAACAGAAAACAATTATAAAAGTTTTACAGAGAAAACTTGAGATCAAGAGCCACATATACTCTGTCAACATAGCAATCATTATATTATCTTTGAGATATATTTAAATGTCCATCTTACTATACAACATCCTTTTTAGTCAATCATTTCTATCTAGTACATAAACAAGTTCTCATCTAATATGTTATCCTTTAATGGGTTGTCATAGAAGAAGTGTGTGACATGGTCTGGACTACTTGGTGCCTGAGTATCTGTAAGTTTAATGATACATATGTAACATGCACACCACATAAACTTTAAAAAAAATAAACAACAACTATTATTTGGTGGCCTCATGTTGGTTTGACATATACCTCTTATCACAAGTAGCTGGAGCACAAGACAAAGGCAAATATCTTAGTTTAGAAAAAGGTTATCACCATAAAACAATCCCAATTTCACTACTTAGAAGACCTTTACATCTAGAAGGCATGAATGCATTTAGTACCCCATGAGAACAGAAATAGTGAATGCCATAGTTATATGAAAATCTTTGTCTCTTATTTTAGTTTTGTGTCAAAAGCATCTTTTAATAAGAAAACCTTACTGTTTTACCCATAGAAAACTTAACCTTTTGATGATAACAGTGTAAACATATTACAATAATGTTTAGTAATGCTTATTGTGGTGTGTCTTCCATAAGGTTATGGAAATTATTGGGGTCCCATTAGTGAACAAAGACTGGAATAAAATGTTTCAGGCAGCAGCTCCTTTATGCACCAAGGAAAGTCTTGTTCGGCAGTTTCCTTAAGCCTAAGGAGTCCCTATTTAATTATTTTAACAAATTTCTAGATGACCTATGAGAATCTGATGAAAGTAATTAACACATTACTTTTGACCAATAAAAGACTGCCAAGTTATTGCACACAGACAACAATATGAATTGCATTTATAAAATTAATTTTGATATCATTTTGATCAACTGACAACCTGGGTGTCATTACAGTCCTTAACTGTAATGGCATTTATCAGCAAGCCAATTTAAATTACAGACAAACATTTTAAAAATTCAAAAAGGCAAAATGAAGAAAAAAATTGTTGCACTCAAACAAAACAACTGTATGTGTTATGACCAATCACAAATTGAATAGACAGGCAGGCAAGCACACATAAGACAATTGTTAATAGACCAGAGTGCACCCAGATGTATTTGACTAAGTTGAGTTACAGTAACTCTTTTGCATTTTAAATTTGTAACTATAGATAGACTAGTCAGAACTTTTTGTAGGTCAATTAACAGAGATCTCTTGTAATAAGAATCAGAAGGAATAAAAATCTTTTACACCTGTGAAAACAAAGACAGTTTTTAAGACAGACTCTAAGCTTATGGTTTATCTAATTGGAATATTCTGCTATATAGGCTTCTCATTGTTGTTTTGATAGCCATATGTAATTGTTCCCTCTATATGAGCAGACTGTCAAAGGTAATTTTAACTATTTCCAGGGGGACACACAGGCCAGGTTTGGGTGTAGAAAAACTATATGAAAATCTTTGGAAATAAGTATGAATTCAAAACAGTGGGGGAACAAGGCCTGCCAAAACTCCAAATGACATTTTTTCCCCATTTTTTCTGTGACCATTGGACCACACTTAGGTATAGGTCTTTTTTTTTAATATAAAGCCTCAGTTAGCATATCTCTGAGAATAGTGACAGACCTGGCAAGATGTTCTGGAGAGAAATCATGATGAGAGAGGCAGTTCTCTACAGACTGGATCTGTTTCTATTTTTAAATACCTGTTCTAGTTTAAAACTATTATTAAACTCATAAAGTTCCCTGGTAATGTTTTGTTCTATCAATAAACTTATCTGTGTTATAAAAATCAGTCAGTCTGCCCTGTGCTATAAAAACCAGTCAGCATCATTCTTGAGAGGAGAAGTAACAGGAGCTAATCTCTACTTCTGCCTATGGACTGAAAGGCAGATAAACTAGAACTAAAACTTTTACATTTATTCTTTGAGAGTTTCAGGATTAAATCTAGATGAGGTTTTTAAGTATATTGCCAGGAGATAAATGATAGTCAGCTTCACTACAGAAGAATCCCAGGGAGAAGAACTTCATCATTCTGGAAACTTGGTCCTGAAATTCAGCAGTCACAAAGGAGAGGATTGCCTTGAACCAAACACTGTTGCAAACTACATTATTTCTCAAGTGCAGGGCAGTGGAGAAGGGACAGAAGAGTAACTTTGAGTATGACACAAGAACTGAATCCTAACCATCTCAAGTGGAGAAAGACCATTAAAATCTAGAGTTTTTTCAGGGTGAATCTCTAATCCTTGGCAAAACACGCCTCCAGAGACAAAAGCTATGATTGACTCCAACTGCATTGCCAAGAAGAAAATTAAACCAATGATCAAAGAACCTGAATAACTGCTTTTTTTTTTTTTTTTTTTGCGGCACCAGGGATCGAACTCACAACCTTGTGCCTGTCAGACAGGCACTTAAGTCACTGAGCCAAACTCCTGGCCCTGGTTTTTTGAGGCAGTGTCACGCTGTGTAGCTCAGGCCGGTCTTGCACTCGCGTTGTAGCCCAAGCGGGCCTTGAACTCACAATGCTCCTCCTACCTCAGCCTCGTGAGTGCTGGGGTTAAAGGTGTGCGCCACCACGCCTGGCTTGAATTACTGCTTTTTAACCTTTTAAGAGAGAGAAAGGGAGAAAGAGACACACAGAGAGAGATAGAGAGAAAGAGAGAAAGAGACAGAAAGAGACAGAGAATGAAAGTGTTACAACTATATTATTTAGGGCTTACTTTCTAATAAATGACTCTCAATCAAAAAGTTCAAAAATTCCAGCCTGTAAAAGACACCTACTACAGACAGTGAAAGGGGACATATAGAGACAGGTAGTCTAGAAGAAATCTCAGGGCAAGGAAAAAGAGGTCTTCAGGACATTTTGAATTCTCTATCTAGACCTCTAGGTACCTTCCCTCTCTAGCAGTGCTTGCTAGGCTGTATTTAAAACCCACTCTGAAAATATGTATCCCTAGGTACCTGACCTGGATGCATGCATATTACAGTAGTTAAGATAAAATATCTCTCCCTGGGGAAGAGGGGAAATGGACTTTCAGGCATAATAAAAAAGAAATGTGTGAAAAGAAAACCATCCCAGTTATAGCCCAAAGGCTGTGAGAATAGCGAGTTACCTCATCTCCAGTGACTCTTTTTACTGATGTAACTGAAAGGAAGGCCATGGTTGAAAAGGACTGAGAGACACACACCAGTGGCCAGCAATATGCTGGCTTTTTCCTCTACAGTCATGATTACTTGGGGCTCCTGCATGGAGATAATGGTTCAGCCAGAGGGAAATGGCAGAGTGCCCTGGAACCCTTCAGTCTAGCTGAACCCACCGGTAAGATAGGCCTGTGCACTGGGCCTCTCCTTCAGAGCACAGTCAGATGTCCAGTGGACACCTTGGCAATCAGGGCATGACTTAACAGGCCTCTTATGGCAGTCCCTTCTAAGGTAGCCTGGTTTTCTACAGAGGTAACAAGTAAGTTTAGTTGTTGAGCTCTTCTTGAACCCTCAAGAATCAGACCTAGGGTAGATTTCTTTTAAGGCTAAAACCAGGGCAGCCACTTTTTATTGTTCTCATTTTTCCCCCTTGGCTTCTTCCTGGTCTCAATTATAAAATACTGAGGAGACACTTTTTACTATAGTATCAAGTGATCTATCTGGAGCAAAAGCCATCTTTTGTAGTCCTTTTTTATTATCTGGGGATGATAGGTTAATAAACCTGTCTTTAAGAATAATCTGTCCATCCATCAAATTAGGAGCTAGAGATATACATTATATCGCAAACTATTTAAGAAGGTGGAGGCATTTTCATTTTTAATCCTGATAAATAGTTGACAATTAAAATAACTGAAGGGTTTAGTTTTTGTCCTTTTCTGATCTTCAAGAGTACATATCTAAAAATGTCTCCTATGCCAATCCCCTGTCTGGTTGATAGACCTGGAGGGGTTTTGTATAGGGATTGCTTAGTCTCCAGTAGGAGTCAGCTCTTTTCCTGGTTGTCTTTTGATTTTTAAAATTAACATAATGTTTATCCTCAAATATAATGAAACTCGTCATGTTGCTTGTTTCTCAGTAGGAGTCAATGTTTGATTTAAGAGTAACATGGTATTTCCCCAACCTAGTTTATAGGTCTAAGTAAGTCCTCTAAGACCTTGATGTACTTATTAGGATCATCTGAAAACTTTCCTAGATCTTGTTTGATCTGTCTTTGGTCACAGAGTGGAAAGGATATATGAACATGGGTAGTCTCATATGGCTTATTATTATAGTTTGAACATAAATAAGATTTCTTAATGTAAAGAAAGTGTGAACATAAGGTAATTCTGGCCATTTACCCTCTTTCTTATAATACAATTATAGTTGTAGAAGAGTATCATAATTAATACTTCCCTCTGTATTACACTTTGGCTCTAAGAAGTAGGCAGGCCATGTGCAAGAGCAGATGAATATTAAACAATTGTTTTTCAACATGTCAGGGTTGAATATTTTCCAGTGCCTAAGACTACATTCCAAAGGAGTAAGAAATTTTGGCATTAAGTATCCTATCTGAAACAAGAGAAATAAATTGGTGTCCCTTTTAATTTCTACCTGGTTTTTTTATCCTCAAAACATCCCTAAGGTGACTCACTCCAGAACAAGTGGCTGCCATCTGGAAAATAGAAGATACATTGTGGTCAGATTAACCACCCTTACCAGCTTTCAATCCTGTCTTCCCTGAGAATTCAAATTGTTAACTCCAGCAGGTATTTTTCTTTTAAAAGCACAAGTCACAATTGATTTCAGCTATAACAGTCATGTTTCAAGAAGGAAGCATTGTTAGCAAACCATTAAGCAAGAGATCTAAACTACTGCTTCCCAATTCTTTGAGAGAGTGAGGCAAATAGGTCAAAGGGAATCAGTTTACATCCTGCAAAAGAGATCACTTCTAGAGATAGACAGTCAAGTAAATGGCTTAGAGAAATTGTCCCCTAAGCTCTAGGGTGAAGAAGTCTCCAAGGTTATCTTTCTAACTACCTAGGTAACATTCCCTAGCAGCAAGACAAGGCTATGCTTTTTCAAATCCATTCTAAAGTTTCTATGTCTCTGAAGCTCACAGGTTGAAATTATATTCATTGCCTAGCAGGCACAATTCACATGTTAGTAAAGGCACATTTGTCAGACTTCTACACACACATGAAAGAAGAGAAAGGCTGACTAAAATCTCTTTCTTACTCTTAGTATATGCAGGGTACAAATGTAAATCATTCTCCTGATAGCTGTTTTTCTCTGTGAAAGGTAAACAGTTATTGTGAGCTGCCTCAGCCTGATTTTGAGAGAGCAATGGTCTAAGTACAAGGTGTTTTTGAAGTTAACCCCTAACAAGTTGGAGAAAAACTAAAAGGGAGTTTCTAACTTACCATCAGAGAAAAAGTATAATAAATAAATAGAGATTTTTCTTCTAGTTACCCAGTTGGGCTGTCAGGACCCAGCTTCCACTGAGGAACCTTTGGGCATCCACCAAAGAGCAGCCCAGCCATGACCCCTCAGTTGTCCTCTCAATTTTCACCAGTCCCACTCAGTCAGACATTTGTCTCTAAACTACTGTTTGCTTGAGTTGCATAAGAGATAAATAAAAGCCTAAGCTGTCTAAAACCCAGGAAAAATTATTATATAGTATTTTACAAGTTTACAGTAAAAATATTAAAGTCCACAGCTTATTGGCAAAAGTATTTTCCTCTCTTACACAAATGAATGGCAAGAAGTAGGCCTACAGAGAGAGACACAGGGAGAGAGAGAGAGAGAGAGAGAGAGACAGAGATAGAGACAGAGACAGAGAGAGAGAGGGAGAGAGAGAGAGTTATGGATTCTCCCTTAAACTAAATGTGTTTTGGTCCCTCAAATGTTGTGCTTAGGAAATAGCTCCTTTTGGTCTCACTCAAAAGTCAGTTCTTTCCACAGGGTTTCAGGTTCAGTCTTTCAAGGAAAACTGTTGCCCAGTACACTTAAGTGGGGACATACATTTATATGTGTTTTCCTCAATGGGAAAAATTTCAGTGTCTCATCTGACCCAGAGATGGGCTATGTGTCCCTCATATAAGATGATTTTCCCTGTTTTCAGTCTTACCAAATGCTCATTTTCTATGGGCTTAACTTTTAAGTTCTTAATTGTTTGACATAGTGAAAAGGTTCCTTTATCTTTAATCTTACATGCTTCTAAAAAAGAAAACACAAAGTGACAGGGAAAGATCAGAAATGAGATCAGAAAAAGGAGGTCTTTTCTTCTTATGACACAGTGAGTTACTCAGATCACTTGATCATGAATCATCATTCCTAGCCTGGAAATGTGAGAGATTTCAAGAGCTAAGGTTGTGTCATCACTGGTGGAAGATCAGGCCAGAAAGGAAACTGAGGCGAAACAGGCTCAACATTTCCTCTAGAATGTAGAGGAGTGATCAGGGCCAGTCTATCTCAGTGAAATTTGTCCCCTATGTCTTAAGCATGGCCCCTGACCTATGGTCTTTTAACTGGTGGAAGGGGTCCATGATTTATTAATAGGCATATGTAAAATATGAACCAGTTTTCCTAAAAAGGCCTACTTCAGAGCATTTTCTATCAAAGTGCACTAGTGGGGTGCTCTAACATTACTCTTCCTACTGCTGTTGTCTAACAAGTCAAACAAGGAAAGCTAGTATAATGGTTGATACATTGTGTCAACTTGAGAAATTTAGAAGTCTAAGTGACTCAGCAGGGGGCCAGGGTCCTCACTTTGTAAACATCCTCATCCTGTGCTAGAGGTGGTCACTGAGATGGTGTGAGTGCTACATCCACCACAGGGATGTTAGCCTGCTTATAATATAAGGGGGAAAAAGAGGTGTGCTCTTTGCCCTTTTTGCTCTGGCTGCTTTTGTTGTCTTCTGCAGCCTTGAACTGTTGCCCCTGTGCAATGCCACCCTTCTTTGAAGCCAGCTGATTATGGTCTGAAATCCCCACAAACTTTGAGCTAAATAAACCTTTGCTTCCTTAACTTTGGATGTTGGGTATCTTGTCTCAGCAATGAGAGAAAAGCAACTAAGACAACTAGTAAATTCAGCAACTAATTCAAACGCAACATATAAATTTACCATCACTTTAACAAAAGAAAATGCATAAAGGAGACAAGGCCTAAGTGATTAGCAAAGACAAAGCATAAAATTCAAAGCAGATGCAATTAACAAAACAATGCCTAAAAATTCAAAGCATAAATAAATTTGGGGCCTGAGAATGTAGCTCAGTTCTTGCCTAACATGCACGAGGCCCTCAGTTTGATTCCCACCACCACACACACAAAAAAAGGACAAAAAATTTTGATTACCTAAGTGAATCTCAATCCAGAATCTATGAAACAAAAGCATATTCTTACCTCTGTCCAAATGTCTCAGTAGGAGACCTTCAAATGATATAGGGTATATGACATAGGGATAACATAGGGCTTCCAAATAATTCAAAAAATATAGGGAAAATACTCTAACTTTCAACCTGCTAGATGTCCAATATACAGAGCACATGTTGTCTAAAATTCAAGAATGATTTCTAGGAACAATGGAATTTAAGGGTAGGAAGTATTTGTTGAGAGAAAGTTTCTGTCGAAGAGGAACAGAAGAAGGTCCCTTGTGGGTGACCCCAGGAATCTGCTTCTCAAGGGAGTTTTGTAGAGTAAAACCACAAGGTGAGGCAGGTATAAGGTGGGACAAAACTATACTTAAATAATAAGATTACAAGTATAGTCACTTAGGTAATATTGACCCAATGGAAAAATCACAATGTGGGTATAAGGTGGGACAAAACTCTGGTTGATCAATAAGATTCTGAGTATAGTTCTAAGGTAATATTGATTAAGTGGGATCAAATGGTGAAGCAGTCACAGAGCAAGCACACATGGGTGGATCAAGGATTTCTGGAAAGCAATGTGCCAGGGAGGTTTGGTCCTCCACACTAGGTGATTGGTACCTATTTAGTCTATCAGTCACTGCTTCTGATCTTCTGCACTGACTCTCTTGAGGGCCCAGCCCTATCTGACTACCTCTAATATTTCTAAATAACTTAGCCACCTATAATAGGACAAAACTATTATTGATCAATAAGATTACAAGTGTAGTCACTTAGGTAATATTGATCCAGTGGAAAAGCAAGTCATGTAGCAAGTGTTCATGGAAAGAACAAGGACCTGTTTTGAAAGAGATGCATCAGGAGGTCTTGGTCATTTACTTGCATCACTTATACCTATTTAAAATATCAAACATTGTTTATCCCTTGGGGAGGCATATAGGTCTAGTCATTTCATCTTTATTTTGAGGTCTGACCTTCAACAAATGCCCCTGAAGCCTCTATTATATTGTGTTTTTATCATCTCCACTGAGACCTTCAAGGGCCTAGCCCTTTCTGACTACCTATAGTATGTCTACCTAATGTATCTGTCTATAGTACCAGTGCCTTATTGGCTTGAGGGGAAAACTAAAACAGATATTCCAGATAAGAAAGATTCCCTTGCCTCACATCCTCATGCCATTCAGAATCTGTTCACCAGCTTGCTCTGATTTCACAGAGCATATTTCTTTTCCACCTTCAATACATATACATCTCATTACCTTTTCTGTGTGTCTTGTCCAATTCTTTGTTTAGGACACCAAGAACCTGGAAAGAATTCTCCCTGGACACATTATCTGGTAGCAACCATAGGGATACTTTTCCTCTATGATCAATTTTATTCTATGTCTCAGCATAACATTAAGGAAGTTGTTTCCTCTCATTCTTCCTGTAGTTGCATGGTCTCAACATCCACAATGCAACCATTTACAGAAATACTTTAAAAAGTGATATTAAAAGGCTTACTCACATCAATACTCATCCTTGAAAGTGCAATGACATTCATTCAAGGGAAAGAATAATTAAATATTTATTAAAGTTCACAATTCTACTTGTAAATAGCAGAATCTTACATTGATGGAGGGTGTTTCAGGATAATGTGTCTTCCATGACAGGAGTTTTATAATTTAAAATAAAATAGTGAAGGAAACAACCTATCATAGTGTCTCTAGGCTGGGTCTGAAGAGATGTCCCAAAATGGACATGAGCATCTTAACACACTCTAAGCATAGAATCTGTTGAAGTTTGCTGACTTTCATCACAGAAAAAGAATTTTCAGGATGCAGTAAGAGGTATGGAAAGGGTTTTACCAGGCAGAGATTTTAGTATGCACTTGAGAGTGGAGCATGAGCACTGAGAGAAATGAAACACACTGCATTTTGGGACTGGACGTCTGTCTGTATTTTTGGCTGTGAAAATCTGTGCACTCGATTTTGTGGATGGGGGAGGATATCTCACTCATAGTGAGATAATGGTCCCATGGCAAAAAGTCTGGCTCAGGGGCAAGGTGGTAGTCTGCTACATTTTCAAGGAAAAAGAGAACAGCAGAACCCTTTTGCAGGTGAATGGGTATTTCCCAAGCTTATTGTGCTCTGGGAAAAGAGGAAAAAGCTGGGCTTGTATCCTGAAAATGCAGTTTCTATTTTAAAATTATTTCCCCTGTCACCCTTCTGCCTGTTTCTTTTATCTCTTTTATTTTTTTCTTCTATCCCACCTCTCCCTCAATGCCAGACTTTTAACTGAGAAGGGATGTTGATCCTGCCTAGTTAGGAACTGAAAGTCTCACCCTGACTGTTCTAAAGGAGACATAGAAATATTGGGTTCCATTTCCAAAGGGGAATCATCTTTCAGGAGTTTGAAAAGAGGGCAGTGCCATACAAAACATTAGCCTATATCAACAATGGATCAGACAGCATAAAAGAATTCCTATACACAGTACCACAGCCAGAAAATAAGAGCTTTTTCCCACTATGTTGTTCCAGAAAACTAGGGCATCAGCCAGTCATTGAAGTTTAAGGCATAATCTGACTTTGCACTCATTGTAAACATAGACCTTATAATGCAGAAGACATGCGCTGAGTTGTTAGGAATGTACACACAACATTATGTTTTGATACTAGCACAGGTGCCATCTTGTCCTACAGTTAGAATATCTTACTTTTTTGATTCTGTATCATGACTTTTCTCATCATTTTTATTCCTGAATTTAGTAATGAAATACACTCTCCAGCATCATTTAGAGCATTCTGTGTATAGTTAGCAAGAGGTTCAATATACCACATCATATCTTAAAGTGGCTATTGCTTCTCGGCCTTTTGGCTAAGATCAAGTGAGTAATAGAGGCCAAATGATCATGCCAGTGAAAAACCAGTCTGATCCATCAATGTCATAAGACTGGGAGATTAACTGGTGGATCTAGGGTTTACCCTAATGGCCTTGTACCCATGGGTATCCCAATGTACATCTTCCTACCGACCCTGGAGGTAACCATGGCCATATGTTTATGGCATAGAGCTGTTAGGGCACAATTATAATGTAAGAACACATTTATAAAATAGCAAACTTATAGGTATTTCATTAGAGAAATTAGAGGTCTCTGATCAAGTTTCTGCTACTGAATTCAGTTGACTTTGACAGTGTCTAAAGCCCAGCTGCATACCTCTGATAATCACTGAGTCAGAGTAATTGTCTACACCTTAAGATACCCTGGGCTGATCTAGGACACCATTAACTATCCTCACTCTGTAAGGGCCCCGCCCCTTGTTCTTGGAATGTTTTTATATTATGATAAGCAATTCCTTTGTTTCAACAAATCTGTTCAAGATTAGCCTGCCTGTCAATATATGACTCAATGCATGTAACTAATTGTGTAATGTTTTTTCACTTGATTTGTAGTTTCCATTTCCAAATGCTATATAAATTAAGCTTTCTGTAAATTTAGTGCCATTGCCTTTGGTAACTATCCTCCAACAGTCTGCTTGCATGAAAATTCAAATGCGCACTGGCATAAAGATTAAATGTTGCTTTCTTATCCCCTCAGTGCAGTCTTTGACTCGGGAATTTTCCTGCAACAGAGCCGTTGGATACCATTTGGGACTGGTCATCTTGTTACACCTCTTGCCTTCCGGTCAGTAGGAAACAAGTCAAAATCTATTGACACAATAGTGTGATTATAGCTTCATGTAGGAGTCCATTCTATATGTTATGTAAAAGTACTCCATTTACTGTAAGTATGTTTTTTCTATCCCTAACAATGGGATGCTAACTGGTTGAGTTGTCCCATGGTAAATGTCAGCTGAATATGTTTATCCTAGAATTGAAAACATTCATTATGAATTGGTGGTTATCTTTCATCCTGTGAGTTTCAGGAATCTGGGGTAGATCAGGAAATCTATATTGTCATATCTGAGTATTAATTGTGGCATGATCGTTTTGATTAAGAGTCTCATTGATTGGCCATTGAGAGTCATTAAACTTGGTGGAAAGCTTCAAAATCATTACTGCACTTTGTAACTGTTTGAAAAACTTATGAAGCTTTATTCAGTCATCTCCCTGCATTGAAGATACCCACCACGGTAGCCCAGATAGTACTGTGAGAAACAAGGTGCTGAATGAGTCACCCCCTTCCCTCCATTCAACTATAAACTGTACCCTAATGGTTACCCATGCTTCCATTATCCTAAAAGAGGTAGTATAGTGAGAAACAGGGAAGCTTCATGAATCACTCCCTTCCCTCTGTTCACCTATAAACACCATCTTAATGGTTACCTATCCTTCTATTGTCCTAAAAGAGGGATAAAATAAAATAACAAAAGCTTAACAGATCGAGATGACCTGGGCAGCTGAGCACCCGCACCAGTGAGATTTAGTGGGTGACACCTACAGTTGGGGCTGTCTGGCCTTTAAAATCTGAAAGCCTGAGTTACTGAGGTCTCTTTTCCATTTTTCCCTTTCTCTGTTCGTGCTGCGATCTTCAATAAATGTAGCTACCTAATGACCTAGGAAAAATGATCCCAGACCCCCAAATGATATGGGGGAATGAAACTCCCAACATACTATACGTCAGGCGCGAGTTCGTGTTCTCTAAAATCGAAGAATGAATTTTAGGAACAAGAGCAGAAGATATTTATTGAGAGAAAGAAAGCTTCTGACTGAGGGACAGAAGGGATCCCGAGCGGGTTGCCAGGGACTCTGTCATTTTTAGGGACTTTTATAGAATAAAATTATGATGGGGAAAACTGGGAACTTGCAAGGCAGATGGGCATAAGGTGGGACATAACCATGGTTAACCAATAAGATTAATTGCTCAGGTAGAATTGATTAAATCAAGAAGAAATGGGGAGGCAGGTCACGTAGTAAGCGGGGATGCTTGAAGACAATGACTCTTCCTGTAGGGGGTTGGGATGCTGACTCCTGACTTCCTCAGGGTGATATAGAACTATTTAGAATATCAATTCTTAGGATATGGGTGCATTTGTTCTGTCTTTTGTCTTGGTATTTGGCCCACAGCAAGAGGTGTGTCTCTTCCAAGGTCACCAAGACATCTGGTCCTCTGTGCCGGTTTCCTTGAGGACCTAACCCTGTCTGACTGCCTGTAATATTTCTATCTAACTCAGTTGCCTGTAACACTACCACTTGCCATGGAGTATATGTTGACAATTTTTCCCTCACTATACACAAGAACTTGGACTATTATTGGCCCATTCAACTGTAACACAGGTACACAAGAAGTTGGCAATTGTTCACAAGCCCAGCATGCATCTTTGTTGATGCTTTTGGCCTATTGCTGGGCCCAATCAAGGGAAACATTAGTTCTTGCACAGAAGAATGGTATAAGGGTTAAGAAAAAGTGAACTGTCTGACTTTGGTTTTAGCAGATAGTAGAGTTTTGAGAGGAGACATATTTAATCAGAATTCCTTTTTTTTTTTCAAAGTTTAATCAGAATCCCCATGGATTATGGAAGAATTACCTTTCTGATGTCCTTTGTGGTGTGTTATTGTTATCTGGATTGGTAGCTACACTGCTTCTAAGAGGGAAAGAATCTCAGGTCCATGCTTAATTGGAGGATTTTTTTTTTTTTAAAGTTAAGTGTCCCCTTTTTCTCCAGATAGCCATATGAGAATGGGGACTAAGAAAGCATATTTGGAATTGATGATGTTGACTCACTGATTTTCTCCCATTTGTAAGGTTCAGATAGGGTTAGTGATTTCAATTTTTTGTGTTAAGGTGTTTGAAGAAATCAGCTTTGCCTCAATTACTCGTGGGGATAACAATTACCCAACTATCCTACATATTTCAGCATTCATGTAACTGCACCAATCAGTGCACTAAGAGCTTTGGGGCTAAGAGCTGGTCTTGAAAACCAGGTCTGCTAGAGTAAACCTGTGCTATATTTTTTCACACAGGAGTAAAGTAGGCTGTTTGCTCCTGGGCTAAGAAGCAAGATTGTTGTCTTTCAAGTCTGGCGCACCTTGAGAGTAATCCTTGGGGATTTGAACAAGAGAGTTTGGTATTTAGAGAGTCATCCTCCAGTTAGACACTGGTGTTTTTAATCTCAAGAACATTTTGAACCTGATAAGGGTTTGGACTTTCAGTGGACGTACTAGAATCAATTCAGTGGCTTCATTAATCAGGACTGCCTTGGCAGACACAGTTTTCAAGCATTCAGTCCATCCGTATGATAAAGAGTCTAGTTATCTATAAAGTAGGCCACAGGTTGGGGCTATCTCCCAGCCTTTGAGTAAGGACCCCCAGTGCTATGCCCTGCCTTTCAGCGTACATAGAGTAAATGGCTTATCTAAATTGTAAATTCCTAAAGATGGATCAGAGAGCACCAGGCTTTTAAAGTTTTGAAAAGTCTCCTGGTGTCTTCTAGTCCAACACAGGAGCTCATAAAGAGGCTTAGCTATGAGTCTATAATGAGAATTTGTGTCATGCAAAATCCAGCCAGCTCTAGGAAGGCCCTGACCTGCCTATTGGTTTGAAATGAACTTAGTTTTAAGAATTGTCTTTATTTCAAAGGTAAGAGTTCTTTCCCTGGGAGTTAAAATGTATCTTAAATAATTAACTTTTTACTAAAACGTGTAAGCTTTTTGTGGGGGCACTCAATATCCAGCAACCCCTAAGAAATTTAAAACTTTAGTTGCAAAATTTTCAAGAAACTGGAGAGAACAGGAAGTATTTTTAGGAGAACTTTAATGGTTCACCATCGCAACCACTAGAAATGCTCGATATTAGACCCCAAACCAAGGAGAGGTTTCCTTTTATACAATTTGTGGCATCAAGCAGGTACAGATATATAAGTGAAACAAAGGTGGGTTAATCACCCTAGCCTTGAAAACAAAACACATCCTGGGCATCTCAGGATGTTAGGATGCTGTGGAAGCCTGTTTATAACCCCTTTTGTTAGTTTTATTGGCAATGGTACCCAGTATTTCCCCTTGATGAGAGGAGATTCCCATGCGAGAACTGCTTGATGTCTCCCTTATCAGTGAAAAAAAATCACAGGATTGCAGTGAGAAAGTGCAAGTCCACATTCCTGAGGGAGGGATTGCCCGACGAGTTGCTTGTCTGGAGCTGGAAAGATTCTACACAAGGACGGAGAGACTTTGTTTCTCTCCAAGTTCTGCTTTTACCCTTCCAGATTTTCATAGGAGTCCAGTTTTGTGGAGCTACAGATTAGATGATCATCTACATACTGAAGTAGTGCTTTAATTTTTTGTAATTTAGGTAACTTGATTCTTTTTCCAAAGCATTTCCAAATAAGTGGGGGCCATCTCTGAAACCCTGAGGCAGTTTCATGATATCAGGATCAGTCTATTCAAAAGCAAACAGATATTGTGAGTCAGGATGTAGTGGGATACAGAAGAAGGCATCCTTAAGGCCTAAAGCAGTAAACCATGTAGTCCCACTTGGTATTTGGGTTAAGACAGTACATAGGATAGAAACTATAGAATGGAAAAAAAGTTACAGCTTTAATAGCCCAAAAATCTTGAACTATCCAATATTCTTCATTTGATTTTTATACTGGAAGGATAGAAGAGTTTCATGGGGACGGGAAGTGGATTAAAGACCATGTTTAAGGAAATTAGAAATTAGAGACTGAAGCCCCAAGTGAGCCCCTGGCTTAATAGGATATCATTCTTTCTGAGGATAGCTGTTTGGATCTTGTAAGGAAATGACAACAGGAATGAACTGCTATTCCTGAGATTTTAGTATCCCAGACTCATGGATTTACTTCTGATAAAATTTCCCTAGGTATATCTCTAAATATATTGTCTAGTGGGGCTGATGTTAATGTTCTCCAAATATATATATATAAATATTGTGGCATCAGATGCAGTTGTTTCTAAATGTCTGTCTGTCTGTCTGTCTATCTATCTATCTATCTATATTATACCTACCTAATAATGGGGTAAGACATTATGGGAAAACTAGGAAAGCTTGAGTGAAAATTAGTTCCATGGTATTATAAAGAATTTTGCCTTAGGGATACCATCAACACCTGTCAAAATGCAGTTCTTATTAGAAAGAAGATTCAAACAAGGCAGAGAGTGATGTCCCAGTGTCCAAACAAAAATTAATATTTTTGTCTGCCATGTTAAGATTTGCCTAAGACTCTTCCAGGGCAATGTCCACCTTGCTTAGAGGGGCTTTGAGAGACTTCAGTACACTTAGTCTTTCACAGCAGCCCAAAATAAAAAGAGGTGGTCTCTCCTCCCTTTGGGAAAAAAAAGGAAGTCTCACTTCCAGTGTCTGAAGAGGTGGCATACGTTAGAGAAAGGCCATGCTGACTGCAGTCTTTTCACTGGTGTACGGGCTCTCCACAGTGGTAGCAGCCATCTGGTGTCATATTTTTCTGTCTTACGAGTGAAGTCTCGGGGTGTCTCTAAGGAAGCAGTTTTATTTTCTAAAAAATAAAACTAGTGATTTTCTCTGAGCCTTGGCACTTGTCTCTATTTTGTGCCTGTTGTTGAAGACCCCAAAGTTCAAATTTAAGACTTCATTAATAGGGACCTGAGTACTCATAACCTGCTTCTGAAGCTTTCTACAAATACTGGGGTGGGGGGGGCAATCTAATAAAATACATTCCCAATTAAACTTGTTCTGCCTGTGAGTTAGGGTCAATATTAACGTATTTAACAAAGCCAGAACTTTTCATTATCTTGGGTGATTTTTCTAATATTTAAAAAAAAATTGACTCCCATTTTCTCAACCAAATAAGTAACTATATCATTGTACTGCCCATGACCCTCATCTTTAATCTGATATTGCCATTTAGGATCCCTCATGGGTACCACATCTGTACTCACACCTTTGACACTATTTTGGGTAAGTACTTCATTGCCATTAGCCTGCGCTTTTGCCACTATATGAGCATTTTTTTTTTTTAGGGATGCAGCAGCAGGTACAGAACAGTACTTGAAGATCAGCCCAAGTTAGATTCCAAGTCATAGTGAAAGTCTGATACGCATCAATGAATCTATTTGAGTCCCCTAAGAACGATCTAAATTTATATTTACTTTGAGCCAAATCATTCATAAAGAGGACACATCCTCTCGTAACACTATGGCACCCCATCCCCCACCCCAACATATTAGGAGGGAACATATTGGGAGCTTTTGAATCAGTAGTAAATATATTAATCTTTGAGTCTGTGATATCATAAGAAGTGCTGTTCATTGCTGCACCAGTAGAGCTGAATTCCTTTTGTAATGGGCAATGAATCGGTTGATAAGGAAGTAGTATGGAGGAAGTGGCCCTGGGACATGATCAAGTAGAGGAAGCAGCTGAGTTAAGTTCTGAGCCTTCCTCAGGGTCCTTTTTAGCCTCTACTGATTCTGTTACTATTTCCATGGACATCTGGTATACTTTACTAGGGGCACACAAAAGTTTAACTTTTACTGTGTTCTGGTTCTATTCTGACTGGTTCTGCTGGCACATGCATCTAATTGATCGTACAAGATCCTGTGTAATTTTGGATCTTGGTATAGGGCCATAAAAACCTGAACATATGGAATCTCTGTCTATTTTTCCTTCCTCTTACAGAACAAATCAAGCTTGAATACTGTGTTTGAACTTAAAGTCTCATTTAAAGACCAAGTCTCTCCACCTTTCCAGGGATATATACTGAATTACCCATACTCCAGTAAGGTGCACTTTATGCTGCTAAGAGGACAAGTTAATGATTTGCTCTCTCACTCCACAAAGATTGAACATCTTTCTGAGTTTTCATTTGCATTGAAAGAGACTTGTTCTTCAGTAGAAAGCAAGTTCAAAGAAAGAACTTGACGGAGAGACACCCTAAGGGATAGAGAAAAGAAACACTTGTTCCTTTGGCATACGTTCAGTAGGGGAAAAGCAAAACACAATGTGATTGCTTGCCCCTAGAGATGGGAACATATGCATTGAATTACAAAGCAAGTGATACAGGAGAGATATAATTTCCAACCTGTTAGACTCCAGATGTGCGGACTTCATGTCCCCTGAAATCAAAGAATGAATTCCAAAGGGCAAAGGAGGTTAAGAGTAGGAAAGGTTCATAGAAATAGAATAGAAATAGGGAATAGGGGCAGCTTCTGAAAGACAGGAGGGATCCTTAGTGGGTGGCTGCCAAAATCATCTTGAGAATGTTTTACAGGGCAAAAGCAAAGGGTGGGTATAATGTGGGTCAAGCTATAATCAGCGAATAATATTACAAATATAGCTTCTTAGTTAATATTGAACCAATGGGGAAGATCAAAACATAGCCAGGGTTGATAATATATAATCTTGGTTTTGACCTTAGTCTTAGTAGTCTTAGTCTTAGAGGGTGAGAGAGAATTGTCCACCCCTAGTGAGATAATGGTCTATTTCTATGAGGAAATCCCCAAAGGGTAAAGCCAATTACAGTATAATATCAAGCTTCCATTCATCCCTTAAAGAAGTATGTAAATCTGGGCTCTGTAACTTTAATTTGGAGGTGTTGCCTCCAGATGCATCTCAGGCCACAAATCTGATTCCACCTTTCACCGATTTCCTTGAAAGCCCAGCACCTGAGTGCTGCTAATTATTATCTAAGTTAGCTGCCTATAACACAAGGACCAAAAAGTTCTACATTTTTGTGCCTGCGGCAAAACAAAAACAAAATCACCCCTAAAATAGCTAAAGGAGAGATGGATCCATAAAGTAAGCCACAAGGACAGGAGTATTTTTTGGTAAATAATGTCGCCACTTATACTAGGCCATTATCAAAATGTTTTCTTTGAGTTTTCAAGAGATTTTTGGCTTTGAGTTCTTGCAGATCATTCTGTTTTGATGTTAGTGTCCATAGAAACCTCCCTATTTATTATCATGGCTGAATTTGATGTACTGATCCTGCCTGAATCCCCAGTTTTGTATGGCTTTGGTGGCCATGCTTATGTGTTGAAAATGGTTCATAGTGTTAGTCCTTCACAGTGACGGCAGCACTGTATCAACACGGTGGGCTTCCTGCTGTCAACAGCAGCTTGTCAGTGTCTATCTCTGAGTTTGGAGACAAAGGAATAAAAGGATTTTTCTGGAGATTAAATGGAAAGCCCTGATTTCAAATTTCTCTTCCTTTCCTACTTTCAGAAATTATGGCTTTCGAGATACTAACCTCAGCCTGATGATCTGATTAGTGTATTAAATTAATTAGCATTTTGCAGAGAAATAGAATCAGCAGAACCAACATATAAAGAGACTTATGATGAAGTATCGGCACAAAATTACATAGGCCCAATGCCTGCTGTCAGCAAACTGGAGGCACAGGAAAATGGATAATGGAGTTTTAAGGCTTAAGAATCAGAGAGCCAATGAAGGAGATCACAGCCCAAGTCTGAAGGTGTGAGGACCAAAAGATCTGAGGCTATGAGATCATTGTCTCAGCCCCTACGGTCAGAGAGCCTGTCAACTTTCCTCTGTTTTTCTGTTATGTTCAGGTCCTCTTTCAGCTGAATGACACCTACCCACATTTCAGAGGGCTGTCTGCTTTATTCAGTGGCAATTCAAATGACAATCTCTTCTGTAAACACACAGTAATCTTTAGCCACCTATCCGGGCACGTAGGGTCTAGTCAATTTGGCACGTAAAACTAATCACATGTACTCAGATGTATAAAAGTCTGCTTTGTGATTTCTTCTTCCTGACTCTGCAAGTACGTTTTCTGATAATTTGGACAAGCGTGATTTGGAAGAAGTATTACAGCCTTTAAAAAATCCAATATGGATAAATAGCCTTTTCTGTTTAAAATTTTTTTTCACAGTGTTCCATTGGACAGAAATGTTGACAGCCACTTGGATTTAAATGCACCACAAGTAAAAATTCCTTTTAGTCCCAGAAAAATGAGTTCGTGTGCATCTTCCTGAGTCCAAAAAGACAATGCATGAGAGTGAACAAAGCTGGGGCAAGAAGGAGTTTAGCTATGGCCTCACTTCACGTTTCTTTCTTTTATGTATACTGTGAGCAAGTCACATAAACCCTCTTGTCATTCTGCCATGCTCTGATGAAGGGAGAGTGCACTCATTCACCTCTCGGATTTTGTCATGTTTGAATGCGTTGCATTTCCAAATAGGAACTGCTGAATCCTGAGCACCTGCTTTGAAGCAGACACTCTGCTAGGGTAAATATGGGTCAGCTCTGTTAAGTTACTCATCAGACCTGGAACATGATTACTATTATTTACAGGTAAAGAAAGTGATGCGTAGCTAGTTAAGCAACTGCCTAGAGAAGACACCTTTTCTTTAATTGGTTTCTAATTAACAGGCAATTCATTTCAAAGAAATCACACAGATTATAGGATACTGTACCAAGGGACAGAAATCAGCTAGAAAGGCTTTTCAACACACCTACTGTATCTTTTCCTTTAGCTTTCTTAGTCCTCTGGTGATTAGAATTGTGTTATTAAAATTCTTTAGGGCTCCTTATCAACATTAGTCTATGGCAGGCCCCTCTTATTATTTTTGTATTTCCTGCATTGCCTGTATCACTATCCTCCTCCTCTCTGCAATCACTAGTATCCTTCATCTATGTTTTTATAATCTGCCTTCCCTACAGGTGCCACTTAACTTATGATGAGGATATATGCAAGTAAATCCATCATTGAATTGAAAATATCATAATTTGAAACTGTGTTTAGTGCACCTAACCTACTGAACTTTACATCCTAGTCACATAGTGTGTTGGTCGTTTCCCCTCATGGACTAACTGGGAGCTATGGCCACTGCCACTGCTTTTTCCATATCAAGAGAAGATTATACCACTTATCATTAGTCTCTGAAAAGCACAAAAAGTAAAGCATTTCCACTGAATGTGTACCATTTAGCACCGTTATAAAGTTTAAAAGTCCTAAGTAAGTCAGGCTCCAACTGTATTGCTGACAAATAACAGCCTTTCTGTGCCAGTATTTTTTTTATTTATATCAATGCTATCAAGCTTTGAATTTCCTCATCCTTCTCTGTCCTCTCCTCCTTCCTTTATTTCTTTATTCAACACTATATTTTTGAGCCATCCATGTTGGTGTGTGAAATCTTGTTCATTGTGCACCATGGCTGCACAGGACTTTCTCTATTCATCTTCCGTCTTTCCTTTATTGACTTTCCTTATCAGCAGACATTTAGATTGCCTCCAAATCTTTGCCAGAACAAACAAGTTGGGATGAGAGTCCTCTCATACATTTTTGTGCCCACTGATTCTGGGTTTCTTTAAGTTACACATCTATAAATATATATGACCATAGGCTATAGTATGTATATAGTCTGAATTTTACTAAGAATGACCAGATTGTTTTCTAGGAAACTTACTCCTACTTAAACTTTCTCAGTGATGTTTGAGGATTACGACTCCCCATGCCCTCATGGTATCTATTTTTTTACTTCCTAATTTATATCAATTTAAACATATTAAGTGGTTTATCATTTTTAGTTCAATTTTCATTTGTTTGAGTGCCAATGAGGGGGAACATTCTTTAACGATTAATCATTTGGGGTTTCCTCCTGTGATTTTTCCATTCATACGTTTGTCCACTTTTCCCTTACTGTTTTATGGCTTTTATAATTATGTCTTTCTAATTCATCTTATTATCTCCTATGGGGAATTATCCCGCCCCCCGCTTTCTGCTTTAAACTTCAATATAGACTTCAGTAAATTACAAAAGTTCCTTTACATATTTTGAAACCTAATTATTTGTGTTTTTATTCATTTTCTGTATATCCTTCTAGTCTTCCATTTCTGTTAAGTTTTATCAATAAACCTTTCCTTCACTTCTAATATGCCTTAATATCAGATATACAGTGGACCCTTGAGTTGTGACCAGCCTCACATGTGAACAAATTGAGTTATGACCAGAAATTTTAGGTTTGACTTATGACCAAAGTCTTGAATTATAACCTGAGTGCCATCCACTTGTGTGGCTGTTAGAAAAGATTTGTGGTGGCAGAAGAGCGTATGTAAGCATATGTAAGTGTCAGTCTGAGCCTAGGTGCATGTATTTGTGGATGTGATTTTGGTGGGTGCTTTATATAATTGCTATGATTACTACTATCAAAATGTTCCTCTCAAAAAAAAAAAACTAGAAAAGAAGCTAAGGATAGAAAGGTAGTTAAAGAAAGCACTTACAATTAAAAAGAAGAAAATTGAGAAGAAATATGAGAGTGGTGTTCATGTGACTGATCTCGTTGATATATACAGTATGTCAAAATCCACCATCTCAACAATCTTGCAGAGAAAAGATTTAAAAGGAAACTGGTGTTGCTAAAGGTGTTATTCAAATAAGCAAGTCACAATCAACAGTGTTAGACAGTGGAAAAAGGCTATCATTAGTATGGGTAAATGAAAAACAGATAGCAAGTCATAGCCTATATGTCTGTAATTTTTGAAAAATCTATGGCTATAAATGCAGATCTCATAAAAGATAATCCACCAAGGAGTGATTAACAGTGAAACATTTTGTGCCAGTGAGAGGTGGCTTCATAATTTTGAAACAAGAACCAGGGTTCATAATGTAAGTAGGTATGGTGGAACAGGCAGTGCTGATAAAAGTGCTGCTGAGAATTACATACACCACTTTGAAACAATGACACAGAGAAATGACTTCTGCTCTCATCAAGTTTTCAGCTGTGATGCAGCTGGCTTTTTCTGGAAGAAAATGCCCAAGAGAACATACATTACCCAGGAAGAGGAAAAAAATGGGAGATCACAACCCTATGAAGGATAGGCTAATCTTATTGATATGTGCCAAAGTGAATGGTGATCTCAAGATAAAGCCTCTCTTGGTCTATCACTCTGAGACCGCTAGAGTTCAGAAAACATAAAATCATGAAGAATAGGCTAGGGGTCATGTGGAGCTCTCACTGAGAAGCCTGAGTAACGAAAGTAATTTTTCTTGAATGGATCAGGGAGTATTTTTGTCCTACTGTTAAGAAATATCTAGAGGAAAAAGGTTTATCACCTAAGGTTCTCCTCATCAAGGACAATGCTCCTGCTATCCTCAATATTTGGGAGAACTGGCTGAAGAGCTCCTGTGGCTCTCAGTTGAGTTCCTCCCACCTAATACAACTCCTCTACTGAAGCCTACGGACTAGCCGACTATAGCTAACTTTAAGAAGCTATACACCAAGTAATTGTTCCTGAAGTACTTCTGTATTATCTCAAGTACAGATTTAACCCTTAAAGAGTTCCAGAAGGAACATTACAACACCCTTTCCTCTGTGGGGTTAATTGAGAAACCCTAGGTCAATGTCTAAGGACACAGAGATTTTCCCAGAAGAAAGTGTGGCTTAAAATTATACAGAAGAGAAACTAAAACTGTGCATAGGTGCCTGAGTCTTCAACTGACCCTATAGTTGATGACATTGTCACTATTGCAGAGTCCATAGGCTTGCAGGTATGCATTGGTGATGTTGAGGAACTGGTGGAGGAGCACTCAGAGGAATTGTCTACTGAGGAACTTCAGCTACTTCTGGCTGGGCAACAGAGAGTGGCCACTGAGGGTCTTTCTGAAGAGGAGGGGATCAATGCAGCAAAGTTCTTCTGAAATAAGGGAAATCCTGAAAAAATAGACAGAGCTACAAACATTTGTGGAGAAGACTCACCCAGACAGAAAAAGCCAGTCATTATATTCACTTGCTTAACGACAATGTCACGTCATACTACAGTGTTAAAGAAAAGACAGAAACAGATAACCTTAGACCAATTTTTAGTTCTGAAAATGTTGAGACCTAGTGAGCCATAAGCAGGACCTAGGCGGGTTACAAACTCTCCAGGGAGAGAAAGGACACCAGAGAGCCAGGTTCCTGATGTTCTTCTGGAAGGGGACTCTCCTTCCAAACAATAATCACCTTTCATTTTATCCTTCCTTACTGGAAGCCAAAGATGTCAACTTGAATGGCTAGTACAGTATGGAGTAGTTGTTTCTGGTAAACTAGGCACATTTTATAACTCTTTGGTAAATACACTAGGAAAATTATCAGTGTTTCTGGTAAATTATGCACATTATACAATCCTTTTTATCATGAAAAGGTGAGTTAAAGGGTGCTTTAGAAGGTTTGCAATGCATTGTGGGTATTTCCATTATTTCTTATGGGAACAATAGTCTTGACTTACAATCAATTTGTTACAACCAGCCCCTACAAACAAATTGAGTACATAAATCATGGGTTCATTGTGTCTTCCTTTAGGCTTTTTCTTTAACTCTTTGAGATTATTACTTTTCCACATAAATTTTAGAGCCATTTTTCTCATGCTAAAAAATTCTGCTGAGACTTTGATTATAATTGCATTGGATTAAGATATTAATCAAAGTAAAAATTAACACCTTATGAAATTAAAGCAAGTTTTCAGCATGTTATTTAATATTTCATTTCTTTAGTTTTTCCAGCATGTCCTTTAATAGTTTGAAGTTTTTCTCTATGAAGATCTTGTGTTTTCCTTAATGTTTATGCATGTTATAATTTTTTCTTTGTTATTACAAATGGTATCTTGAATCATATTTTTTATTCAGTTATTGTTTGCTTATAGGAACATTACTGAGTTTTCTGTATTCTTTTAGGTTTTCGTATTCTTTTTATACTGAACAAACTTGCTGTACTCCTTTATTAACTTTATGTGCTGTATTAGTTAGGGTTGGCTAGAGGAACCAATTTAATATAAAAAAATTACAAGATATATAAAGGATTTACAAGGGAGGTTTACAAGGGTCACCTTCAGAGTTAGGAGTAAAGGGATCCAAAAGGGCAGTCTGCTGGAGGATCCAGTCAAAAGTACAATTCCTGGAGCTCACTGCAGAGTTCTACTTGAGTCCAGATAGAGAAATTGGATGGCCTCATAGGGAGGCCGAAGAGTCTGTGCTGGAACCTTGGAGGTGGACGTCCAAAGGCAATGGTGAAGACTAGAGCACCTCCAAAGAAGCAAAAGGGCTGACTTCTTTCTTTCCTTTTTTCCCCATCCAGATTGCAAGCCCGTGTACCACCCCACCAAGATTGGGTCTTCCCTCTTCAGTGAGTCAGTCATTCAGACATACCCAGAACTGTGCTAAATTAGTCTGCTAGGTGTTTCTAATTCCAGTTGCTACCACAATTAACTATCAGTCATTTACTGATTCAGTTTCTTATGTATTTGATCCTGGGGCTGTAACAGCAAATCATAGTAATTTGGTCTCCTTCCTTCCTGGTCTTAATGAATTAGCCAGTACTTCCTGTATTTTGTTGACGACTTGCAATGACACCAAGGAATTCTTTTCTTTCTCCTAACTTAAAGGAAATTACATCTAAAGATTTAAAATAAAATTCAATTGCTATAGTTCATGTCTAACAATTAGGATTTTCACTTTCATGTTCCTAAGTGAAATTGGCCTGTAGATAATTTTGTCTTCTTGTAACAGTTTCAGTATCAAGACCATACAAGCCTCACAAAATGAAGCACACTGCCTGCCTTTTTTTTTCTTATTTACACAACAATTTGCTTAAGCCAGAGGGAGTAACTATAAAATGTCCACTTCTCCAGGTTTCTTCACAAAAGCATTGACACCTCTCTTTATTTCACACCTTCTGCTGAAATGCTCAGAAGCTCCTGAAATACTGAAGAGACTCTGAGACCTAAAAAGACACTGACATAACAAGTACTACAGTTGTCCCTATGATGCAACGTGATGCTGCCACTGATGAGGAGCAGCTGCTATGACAGACTCTGAGGAGTTTTAATTCTTAGATATGTTGGGCTTTCACCCTCTGCCTTACATGATTCAGTCTTTACCTACATGAGAGAATACATTATTGGTTTTGGCCAGCATTCATCACTGAGTTAAAAGAATAAGAATTTCATGGGGAACATCTGGCCATCCTCACAGGATACAGAGGTACTCAGCCCAATCCAGCCCAGAGCCCCAGAGTCGTTCATCAGGGAGCAACCAGCATAGCCAAAGGGTCTTGGAGAATTTGAGCTCTGCCCAAATCAGAGCACAAGGCCACAGGTCCATAGTTCAGGGTTGCAGCCCAGCTAGCCATGTGGCAGGTCCTGGAGGTTCCAAACTCCACCCAGCCAGGAGCAAGACCTCAGCACCATAAGCCAGGGATGTGCTCTGGCTAGCCCTGTACTCCAGAGGCTCTGACATCCTCACAGCCAGACACAGGGGCCCAGTGGTGCCACACTCCAGGGCACACTCTGCCTAACCATCTGGGTCCTGGAGGCTTTGAACTCCACCCAGCCAGGGCAAGGCTCTAGCACCACACCCCAAGGGTGCATCTCTGCTAGTCACCTCAGTTACAGAGGTTCAAACTCCACTCAGTCAGGTTCTAGGCCCTGGTGACCTGATTCAGGGGTGTACCCCTGCTAGCTGCAGGGAGGATACAAGCTCTACCCAGCCAAATATCCCAGAGCACACTAACAAAGTACATCAGGGGAGCACATGGCCAGCCTCACAGGCCACAGTGCACAAGGCTCTGGTGCCATAGTTGGGGGGTGCACCCTGGCTAGCCACAGGGATATTGGAGGACTGAAGCTCTACCCAATGCAGCATTGTAGTGCAATCCATTGGGAGGCTACCTGGCCAACCGCACAGGTCCCAGAGGAAAATGACAAAATGATAGAGCAAGATGTAGTCTCAGTCCTCTAGTTCACCAAGAACAAACCCAAGAGACACTGAAATGGAAGTCACTGGGAATCACACAACTGAACTTTCTGAAATGATAGCAGCTGAAGTAAGGAAACAACTCCATGAAGCTATAGAGGAAATCAGACCAGAAATAATCTCTCAGGTAAAAAAATGAAATGACCAACGTTATGAAAGAAATGCTGTGTACCTAAAGATCAAGATAAAAAAATAGAAGAACATAAGAAGATGATGGAAACTTCAAATGAATAATATAAGACAGAATTAGAATGCATGAAACAGATTCAAAGGGATATTCAGGAAATTAAAATTTCCATTGAAACCTGACAAAACTGCTTGAAAAAAACTGAAGATAGACTCTCAGACCTTGAAGACAGCATGGCAGCTTACAATCACGGAAGAAAAGATCTCTTAAAAAATAACAAGGAACCAGGAAACAATAATTCAACAGCTACAAGATGATGCCAAGAGAAACAATATAAGATTGATAGGTGTCAATGAAAAAGCAGGGGTCAATACCAATGACCTGGGAAGATTATCTGCAGAAATAACAGCAGAAAAATTTTCAAACATGGGAAGAGAATCTGATATACATATAAGTGAGGCATACAGAACTCCAATTAATCATAATCAAGATAAATCTTCACCCAGACATATAATAATTAGGATATCAGAAATTCATCACAAGAACAAAATACTAAAAGCTGTCAGAGAAAAGAAACAGATCACATGTGAAGGAAAGCCTATCAGAATCACAGCAGACTTCTCAGCACAAACCTTCAAGTCAAGAAGAACCTGGAGTGAAGTATTTCAAATCCTGAAAGAAAACAACTTTCAACCCAGATTGTTGTAGCCTGTAAAACTATCTTTAAAAATTGATGGAAAATACTAAGCAGGGCAAACAATTAAACAGAAAAAGTAGAAAACCAACAACAGAAGGACAACATGACAGTGATAAGTCACTACATATCAGTTATATCAATCAGTGTAAATGGTCTCAACTCACCAATAAGAAGAAACAGACTGGCAGAATGGATTAAGAAACAAAATCCAACAATATGCTGTGTAAAAGAAACACATTTAACTCAAAAGGAAAATCAAAGGACGGAAAATCAATACTCCACACAACAGGAGCCCAGAAAAAAGCAGGGGTAGCTATTTTGTTTGCAGAAAATGTGAACTTCAAACCAAGAATGATCAAAAGAGATAAAGAAGAGCACTACAAACTTGTTAGGGGAAAACTTCAAGAGGAAGAGATTACAATCATAAATATATATGCACCAAACATGGGAGCACCCAACTATGTAAGACAAGTCTTAATAGACATGAAAAACCAAGTAAACAATAATACAGTTATAACAGGGAACTTTAACACTCCATTGCCACAAAGAGACAGATCAACTAAACAAAAAATCAGTAAAGAAATAAAAGAACTGAATCAAACTTTTGAACAATTGGACCTAGTAGATGTGTACCAAGTGTTCCACCCAACAACATCAGAATACACATTCTTCTCAGTGGCACATGGATCATTCTTAAAAATAGATCATTTTCTAGCCCACAGAACCTGCTTAAGTAAATGCAAAGGAACTGAAATAATTCCATGCATATTATCTGAGCATAGCACAATAAAATTGGAAATTGATGGCAAAAAGACCCACAAGAACCCCATAAACACATGGAAATTAAATAACACTCTCCTAAACAATCAATGGGTTATAGAAGAAATTAAACAATATCTACAAGCAAACGAAATTGCAAATACAAATTATCAGAACCTGTGGGATACAGTGAAAGCAGTCCTCAGAGGGAAATTTATAGCACTAAACTCCCACATCAGAAAAATGGAAAGAACATACATAAACAACCTAATGCTGCACCTTAAACTTCTAGAAAAAGAAGAGCAAGTCAAGCCCTAAACCCAAAGAAGGGAGGAAATTATAAAGATCAGAGCAGAAATTAATGCAACTGAAACTAAGAAAACAATACGAAGAATTAATGAATTGAAGAGTCGGTTCTTCAAAAGAATAATAAAATTGATAAACCCCTAGTCAACCTTATCAAAAAGAGGATAGAAAAAATCTCAAATCCATGCAATAAAAAATGAAAAGGGTGAAATCACTACAGACCCTGTGGAAATACAGAAGATCATCAATACCTACTTTGAAAACCTTTACTTTCTTAGGTTTGATAACACAGAAGAAATGGACAGATTCCTAGAAACATATAAATTACCAAAGCTGACTCAAGAAGATATAAAACTGCTGAATAACGCAATTTCAGTTAATGAAATTGAAAATACAATTAAAACCTTACCAACAAAGAAAAGCCCAGGTCTTGATGGATTCATTACTGAATTCTACAAGAAACTTAGGGAAGACTTAATGCCAACACTCCTCCAACTCTTCAATGAAATTGAAAAGGAAGCAAGTCTCTCTAACTCATTCCTGGAAGCAAGTATTACCCTAATACCAAAACCAGAGAAAGACCTAACCAAAAAAGAAAATTACAGGTCAATCTGCCTAATGAACATAGATGCAAAAATTCTCAATATAATACTGGCAAATAGAATGCAACAAATCATCAGGAAGATTATTCACCATGATCAAGTGAGATTCATCCTAGGAAGGCAGGAATGGTTCAACACATGCAAATCAATAAATGTAACACACTGTATCAACAGAGTGAAGAACAAGAATCACATGATCATCTCAATAGATGTAGAACAAGCTTTTGACAAAATCCAACACTCATTCATGATAAAAAAAAAAACCCTACAGAAAATCAGAATAGATGGTCTCTGCCATAACCTGATAAAAGCCATATATCATAAACCAACAGCCAACATCTTACTAAATTGAGACAAACTGAAAGCTTTCAACCTAAAATCAGGAACAAGACAAGGATACTCACTATCCCACTCCTATTCAATACAATTCTGGAAACATTAGCCAGAGCAATTAGACAAGAGAGAGAAATAAAAAGAAGAAGGATAGGAAAGGATGAAGTTAAATTATCATTATTTGCAGATGATATGAGGGTCTTAGAAGACCCCCAAAATTCCATTGAAAGACTTCTAGATGTAATAACCAAATTCAGTAATGTTGCTGGATACAAGGTGTGCACTCAAAAATCAATAGCATTCTTATACACAAACAACAAACTCACTGAGAGAGAAATAAGGGAAACTACAACCTTTACTACAGCATCCAAAAAAATGAAACACTTAGGAATCAATCTAAAAAAGGAAGTAAAAGACCCATACAGTGAAAGTTACATTACTCTGAAAAAAGGAAATTGAACAGGATTTCAGAAAATGGAAAGATATTCCTTATTCATGAATAGGAAGAACAAACATTGTGAAAATGGCCATTCTACCAAAATTGTTACACAGATTTAATGCAATCCCAATCAAAATACAACTTGCATACCTCACAACGCTAGAGAAATCATCCCTACCATTCATCTGGAACCAGAAGAGATCAAGAATAGCAAAGGCAATTCTGGGCAACAAAGGCGAGGCAGGAGGCATCGCAATCCCCAACTTGAAATTATATTGTAGCCCCCCGCACCCTGGAGACCTCCAACCTCAGCAGCATCCCTTCCAGAACTCAGACCTTCGCCCTACCCGCACCGCCCCCACCCCCACCCCAACCCCGGAGACCTTGGACCTCGGACCTCGAACTTGTACTTTCGCCCCCGCTCCACCGGCACTGCCCCCTCCACCGGAGATCTCCAACCCCGGCAGCAGCCCAGCGAGACCTCGGACCTTAGCACTGTCCACCCTGAAGACCTCTGACCTTGGCGGCAGCTTGTCTTCAACAGTCTAAAGACCATCAGTACCCTGCATACTACCTGCAAAACCCTGGTGGGCTGATGGAAACCTCAGCACCCCATCACCCACACGGAGGACCTCAGTGGGCCTGCAACTGTGCAGTGAGCTCCCCCTCAAGTAGAGGATATCAGTGGCTCAGCAGGAGCAGCAACGAGCCCTCACCTTCAGCTGTAGGACTTTGGAAACCCGGCAAGAGTGTGCGTGAGTCCTTCTTCCATACAGAAAACACTGGGTGTGTTGAGGAGAAGGCTGACAAGGCCTCCCCCAACCTGGAGAAACTGCAAAGAGCCTAGGAGACCCCTTATGACACAGGAGGGTCGCAGATGAGGCACACAATATAGCCAGGTAAATCTGGCAGTGAGGAACAGCCTAAAACCACAGTAACAATAGAAGCTAAGGGTTGGCTTGCATCAATACCCCTAGGTTTGTCAGCCTAGGGAGAATATAAGACTGACCCAAAAGGACCTGCAGGAGGAATCCAAGTGACTAGCCCCTCCACGTTATTGAGGGACTCAGCAACTGGACAAAAATCACCCATACAGTAGGACCCTAAGACACATATAACAGTCACTAGAGACTAATGGGATTGAAAGGCCAAACTATTAACCCAAGAGGTGAAAATGACAAGACAAAAAAGCAAAATGCAATCTCAAATGTCCAGTCCATCAGGAACAAGTATGGGGACACTGAAATAGAGGACACTGAAAGTCACACACCTGAAATTTCTGAAAAGATAGCAAGTGAAATAAAGAAACAAATCTTAAACCTATAGAGGAAATCAGATTAGAAATAATCTCTCAGGTGTATTTCAGGGGTGACATTTCCCTTCTGAAATGTTATCATAGAGACCTTTGGGTCACATAGAACCTCAGAACGCAGAAAGGTAACTATAATGGTGTGTTTTGATCTTGTAATATAAGTTGGCTAAATGTTTCTCAACATACAATATCATGACGCATGTGCATCCATTTCCTTCAAGAACAGAGGTGCAAGGCAACATGGAATAGAAAATAAAACACTAAATTGAAAGGAGACTTGAGTTCCGGACCTAGTTCTCCCACTCTCTATTCGATAACCTTGGGTTAGTTGCTTAACCCTCTGGGCTTTAGTTATGTTACTGAAAAGAAATGAGGACTTTGCTATAGATGAACCATTCATGCAATTTACTGAGAATCTACTTTAAACAACTACTTTACGTCTCCAAGGTAGATGTTAGCTCTAAATATTTTTTGGCATACGAAAAATATTACAAACTTTTTTCTGTATCTGAGGTCACTTGAATTATAAACATTTGAGATCCTTAGTGATTTTAAAGATACCACATTACTCAGAGGTTTTGTGATTTCTCAGCTCTAAACTATTTCCAGAGCAGATTAGAGGACCTTTGCTAATTTTGTGCCCAGAGCACTGAATGTTGAGGGTTGGGAGGTTCTCTAGACAGCTTGGTTGATGTGTTTTCCTATTCTCTGGTTGTTATCCCAGGCATGCACCTTTTAGGGCTGCAATCATGATGAAGCTAGGTCAGCTCTGTCTTACCATAACCTCCATATCTATTCCCTAGCCCATCTGCCCTATGACTCAGGGGGCCTGAGTCTCAGTCTCACCATTCTCTGTTAAGGAGGTTAAAATCTACTTCCAAGCTTAACTGAGAGAGGCATTGTTTCAATTAAACATTTCACTCTAAATTAGGATTACAGTCTACTCCAGTGGCTTGCCAAAGGATATTTTCCATGAAACTGGAAAAAACAATTCTTTTAAATAGGCTGGCAAAGGCATCTTCTCTTATTAACCATTGTGAAAACAACTTGCTTCTCGAATATATCTGCAGCGTTTATTTTTCCAGTGTACCAAATTTATCATGTTGTTTCCTTATCCAACAAACTCTATCTGCTAGTAATCCCTGTTTGACTGTAAAATTCAACTTTGTTTACCTGCATATTTTTCAAAGAAAAGCTCTCTATTCTTTGGTTCTATCTTACTTTCTTATCCTTTTTTCTCATTCTTCTAGTATCCATATGTTTTCATCTGTACTTAAATAAGCATGTATCTATATCTAGAGGTGGGATGAAGACAACTACATTGAATACTTTTATGTACTAAATGACATCCTAGGCATTTTCACATTTATTAATTGATTTTATATCTGAAGAAATTAAGGCTCAGAGAGATTACACATGTTGCCTAAATCATAAATGGGGAAGGTGGAGTTGTTACCCAGGTCTATTTTACCTCAAGTTTATCATGATTTTACTTAAAACACTCCTGCAGTATGGGGTTCACTACTCCAGATTGCTAACCAGTAGTTTGGGAGTCATTCCTGAGAGATCACACCCATATCTTCCCCTGTAGCCCTCCTGTCCACCTTTATACACTCTGCATCCATGTATTAAAGTTATTTCTTTTTTTAAAAAAATTATTTTTCCTTAAATAACTTGACTGTCTTCCAAAACCTAACTGATACAGTCTAACACAGGGAAGTATTTTTGTCTATATAAACACCAATATAATAAGCTTGAAGATCAAATTTCCTTCTGCTCTGCTTCTTCATTTTACAAATGAGGAAACTGAAGCCCAAAGAGTTAAATTGTCCAAAATCATATACCTAGTTTTCTTTTTTTTTTCTTTTTTTTTTTTTTTTTTGCGGCACCAGGGATTGAACTCACAACCTCGCGCCTGCCAGGGCAGGTGCTTAAGGCACTGAGCCAAACTCCCAGGCCTGGTTTTTTTGAGGCAGGGTCGTACTATGCAGCTCAGGCCGGCCTTGTGCTCGCGTTGTAGCCCAAGCCGGCCTCGAACTCACAACGCTCCGCCTACCTCAGCCTCCCGAGTGCTGGGATTAAAGGCCATATACCTAGTTTGTGACACAGTTCAAATCATATTTTTGCACGGGGACAGGGACCAAAATGAAAGACTGAAAGAAGTATTTTATAGGTTTAGGAGTTTTTAACTGAAGTCCAAATCCTGGCCAACATTTTCTAGCTCTCTTTGCTTTGAGATGTCACTGAACTTCAGTTTATTCACTTGCAGAATGAGAATGATAATATCGTTTTGCCCTATTGTGGAATATTGGGAGGTTGTATGTGTAAAATGCCTAACACAACATCTACGTCATAAGATGTGCTCAATACACGGTAGGTAAGTGCCTTATTCTTTCTTTTCCAGAGAATATAAAACTAAACTCTTTCACTTTGGGACCAACAAGAAAGTGTAAAATGAGGACATTAGTTTTTTAGCTCTCATTCTTGCCTAACTCAAAGATGCTCAACAAACACTATAAAAGCAAATCAGGTGTCCATGAACTAAGACTAAAGAATATGAAGTCTAAGGGGCTGGAGATAAAGCTCAGAGGCACAGAGCCTGCCTGGCAAGCACAAGGTCCTGAGTTCAATTCCAGGTACCCCTCCCCTCAAAAAAAGAATACCATGCCTGAAGCAAATAATTCACTTCTCTTTGCACACACCAAAAGTAAAAGACTTCATAGTCAAATCTTACATTTGTACCAAAGAATATAATGCCAAGTTTAAGAGGGCACCTTAAATCTAGGTATGAAGGACAAATAACAAATATTGGGCATCATAACTTCCTTTGGTCAAGGGCTATCATAAGCAGTATTGTAGGTCCCCTCTGATCCTTTTTTAACTAGGTTCTTTCAAGGACTCTTTACTCAGTGTCAGAAAATTTTGAGCAGCCTAACTGAAGTACCCAGGAGAGAAAGTTGCCCCAGCCACTCTGGAAAGAAACCAGGGGTTGCAAACACCCTCATGCCCTGGACTCTCTTCTCCAGGCTATCTGCTCTGTCACACAAATGCATCTTAAAGATAGCACAATGGAGTCAGCAAAGGCTTTATTTTTGCCCTGGAGTTCACAATCTAGGGCCAGTGTGACACAGCCAACTAAATATTTCCTTTTAAAGGTCCAAAGGGACATATTCCACCCCAGTCCCAAGTCTGGTCCTTCTTCAGTGTTTTTGTCAATTTGTGCCTTTCTACCCAGCCCGATGTGCAAATATATGTCAGGAACCTAGGAGTCAGACCTATCTTAACGCACATCTAAGTCATTTCCAAATCATTTAAATCTGTCCTTCTGCTATATCCTGACTCCATCTACTTTCCTGCATTCCCTCACCTCTTATCTTAGTCCATACTATCATTCTCTTTTGCCCTAACTATTCCACCTGCTTTCATGTTCATCCTGTATCAGGTCAGCTCCTCTAGGCAGCTAGAATGATTCCTTTTCAAGAGGCAAGCCTCATCAGTTCAATTTTCTTCATCCAAGACCTTCAACAGTCTCCAGTTCCTCCTGGGAGGAAAATAAGAATCCTACCATGGCCCACTAGACACTAACATGGCACTTACGGTATCTCTGATCTCTTGGGCTATGTTCCTGTTGGTTTCCCTCCCAGCAAAGTGACACTGCATGCCTGTACTTTCTTTGGCTACAGCACTCATTCTTTCTGCTATGCAGGATGAAGGCTGACATTTTAGCTCACAGCTAACAGGCATTTCCTTGGGGGCCCCTTGACTTTCTGAAATAGACCAAATCTCTCCATGATATCTCTTTGTGGCGCCCCTGGACTTGCCTCTTCAGAACACCTGTCATAACCTGTCATTTGATACTCAGGCAGATTATTTATTAATGCCTAGTTCCCCAGTTCAAATGTACTCTCCAGTGGGCAAGGGTGACCTCTTTTCCCAATAGTGAACCTGCAATGCCTGACCGGAAGATTAGTAGGCTGCTGTAAATAATTGTGGGATGAACTGCAAGGGCCTCCTCAGACATCCACCAGAGCCAGGTATCTTCCCTCTGCCTGGCTCCTCACTGTATCGAGCTCCCACCTTGTACATCCTTATGCTCTGTTTGGACCTCTTCTCCAAGGTTTGGACCTCTTCTCTAAGGTGGGCACCACGAACCAAAGGAAGCTGCTTTTCTAAGATCCTACCTACTCCCTGCCCCATCCAGAGCCATTTCATTGAGTTAACTACTTTGACTACTGTAGGAAATTTCCTGTCCCCAAACAGATCACTCTGCTGTTTGAGAATTTGTGCTGACCAGAACTCTGCTGGCTCATTCTCTGCTTCACACAGAGAGCAACACTTTTATTATTTTTAAAGAGTATATTTAGAAACATATTGTTCCTTAATTTGTATAAGGAATACCTATTGTGTGTGACCCAGATATATGTACAGGCACTGGACATGTATAGTTTTGAATATTGCTTTTCATTCTTGCTCATCTTGAGGTCTGTAATTCCTGGAGAACCATGGATGATTCTGTGGTGGTTTCTACTACTGAAGCCTTCTGCTTTTCTGGAAAAGATTGATTAGAACATATGCTGCTCTAGGGCCTCCAAAAAGCAGAAGCTAAAAGTGAGGCCTGCAATGCGAATTAAGACTGTTGACATTAACTGTGAATCTCTGTCCCTCTTCCTTTTCCTCATCTCCTTTCTCTTTAATTTTTCAGCCACGCTTGTTTCCCATCCAGCAAGCAAACCTTTAGAGGAGCTGACTGCCAATAAACAGTACAGCACAGTAGAGTGGTCCCATGCTGGCACATGCCTCCTGAGCTGGGGTATATTATTTCTCTTTTGTGAAAGAGATCTCTCTGCGCTTTTAAGAGTACACAGGACTCCCATGGTGTGTCCATAGTGTAAATGTGTAGGTTCATGTGTGTGTGTGTGTGTGTGTGGGTGTGTAAACCTGTCTGAGGCATGTATGTATGTGTTTGTCTGTCTTCTAAAGCTTCCAGGGACAGGTTAACCCTGTTCCCCACAGGTAGCCTTTCTCACTTCTCTGAGCAGCTGTGGGGGTCTCTGGAAGCAATCATGGGGCAGTTGTGAGAATGCACCTCACAAGGCTCCCGCCATGGAGAGGAAAGTTGAGTCTGGCTTTTGGGATTTGTGACCCATCTTCTTGTTTGCATCAAGCACGCTCTTTCCAGAAACTGTTTCCAGCCAGTGACTATTGTGTAGAAACGCTAAGGCAGACCTGCTCCTGATTCCCTCTTTGAACAGTGGACTTTAACTCAAGGACTTCCTGATAAAGGATGAGCATTTATAGACTGCAGGACCACCTGGGGTGTCTCTGCCCAGCCTTCTTTCCCTCTTTTCTTGATCCAGAGTATGGCTTGCATTGCAGTTTGACAACTCTCTAACCATACCAGCTCCCTACACCCTGTCTCTTGCAAACCATTCCCTTGTTCAATCCTTGCATATTTATCTTATTTTTTCCTCTACTTCTTGGAGGCTTCAGAGTAACATATGCTCTTTTCAGTCCCCTCTTGGAAAGCAACAAGCTTCAACAGTAGCAAGGCCTTCCACCCACGGTGCTCTCGAATTTACAGAACTCAAGATGAGAAAGGATGAAAAGCAATATTCAAAACTAACATATCCAGTGCATGTACATCTATGTGGGCCACACACAATAGGTATTTCTCTTTTTTTAATTTTTAAAAAAGCAAAACAGAAAAAAAGGATAGAAATGACACAGAATTTCAAAAAAAGTAAGGAATTAACATTAGTTAATACATTGCATATTGTTGTCTTAGACGTTATTGTTGAGGTTATAAAATCTAGGCACAAAAGTGATCAAACAATGACAGCACAAGCTGTTCTTTTTGTACCAGAGATAGTTATCTATCTAGCATACATATACACACATACATTTATATGTGTTTACCAAAATATATATAATCTTTTCCTTTCTTCCTTTTTTCCTTTCCCCTATCCTCGTTGTTCTGTCCTCTTGAGCACTTTCTTTCCCTTTCATTATTATAGTATCTATTTTATATTTAGGATTTTATTACTCTTTTGGATTTTTATTTTTTATTATTTTTTATACTAGGGAGACAATATGATATTTATAAATATGAGTTTGATTTATTTCACTTATGAGTGTTGTCTCAAGTTGCCTCCATTTACCTATAAAAGACTCAATGCTATCCTTTTTTATAGCTAAGTAGTACTCCATTATATAAAAATACCACATCTTTTTTATCCATTCTGCAGTTGCTAGGCATTTTGGTTGTTTCCAAGATATAGCTATTACAAATTGTGCTGCTATAAATGTGGGTGCACATATACCTCTGTGCACGACATTTTCAAATTTTCTGGGAAAATACCCAGAAGGGGAATAGCTGGATTAAATGGGACTTCCAATGCTAGTTTTTGAGGAATCTCCTCTCTGATTTCCACAGTGGTCACACCAGTCTACACTCCCACCAGCAGTGAAGTGTCCCTTTTTCCCCTCAGCCGCACCAACATTTGGCATCAGTTGATTTCTTGATGGCAGCTATTCTTTCTGAAGCGAGATGGAATCTCAGTTTGTTTTAATTTGCACTTCTCGAATGACCAGTGATGTTGAACATGTCTTCATATATTTATTTGCCATTTGTATTTCTTCATCTGAGAAGTGCATGTTCATCTCAGATGCCCATTTTTGGATTGGATCTTTGAATTTGGGGGGCCTGATGTTTTTCAATTCTTTGTATGTTCTGGATACAAGTCCTTTGTCTGAGGGATAGCTGGCTAAAATTCTTTCCCATTCTGTGGGTTTTCTCTGCACTCTGTTGGTGATTTCTTTGGAAGTACAAAAATTTTTTAATAGAAGAGATCCCAGTTGTTGATTCTTTGAAGTACTTCCCATGCAGTTTGCATTTTGTTCATGAACTCTTTACATACCCCTATGTCTTCAAGATTTTTGTCTACATTGTCTTCCAGTAAATTTATTTTTTCTGTTTTAATATTTAGATCTTTGACCCATTTTGACTTTAGGTTAGTACATGGTGATAGACATGGGTCTAGTTTCATTCTTCTGCCTGTGGAAAGCCAATTTTTCCAGCACCATTTATTTATTTATTTATTTGTGGTACCAGGGATCAAACTCACAGCCTTGTGCCTGCCAGACAGGCACTTAATCCACTGAGCCAAACTCCTGGCCCTCCATTTATTAAAGAGACTGTCTTTCTTCCAGTGAACATAATTAGCCCCTTTGTCAAAGGTAAGGTGGCTAAGTGTCTTTGTAGTCATGTCTGCACCTTCTAATCTGTTCCATTGATCCTCAGGTCTGTTATTTTGCCAGTACCATGCTGATTTATCACTGTAGCTTTGTAGTATAATTTCAAGTCAAGGATTGTGATGCCTCCTGCCTTGCCTTTGTTGCCCAGGATTGCCTTTTCTATTCTAGGTCTCTTCTGTTTCCAAATGAGTTTTAGGAATGTCTTCTGTAGATCTGTAAGTTACGTTAATTGTATTTTGATCAAAATTGCATTAAATCAGTATAACGGTTTTGGGAGTATGGCCATTTTCACATTGTTAGTTTTTCCTAACCAAAAGCAATGAATATCTTTCCATTTTCTGACATCCTCTTCAATCTCCTTTTTTAGAATACAGTAGTTTTCAGTGTATAGGTCTTCTACATCCTTTGTTAGGTTGATTCCTAAGTATTTCATTGTTTTGGATGCTATTGTGAAAGGTGTCATTTCTATAATTTGTCTTTCACTGAGTTTGTTGTTTGTGTACAGGAATGCTATTGAGTGTTGAGTGTTGACTTTGTATCCAGCTACATTGCTGAATTTGCTTATTAACTCTAGGGGTCTTTCAATAGAGTTTTTAGGATCTTCTATGTAGAGTATCATGTCATCTGCAAATAGTGATAATTTAATTTCTTTCTTTCCTATCCTTATCCCTTTTACTTCTTTCTGTTGCCAAGTTGCTTTGGCTGTTTCATAACTATATTTAATAGGAGTGGTGATAGTGGACATCCTTATCTTCTTCCTAATTTTAGAGTGAAAGCTTTTAGTTTTTGTCCATTTAGTATAATGTTGGCTGTTGGTTTGTCATAGAGGCTTTTATCATATTGAGGCAGATATCACCTATTCCAAGTTCTGTAAGGTTTTTATCATGAACAAGTGTTGGACTTTATCAAAAGGTTTTTCTGTGTCTCTTGAGATCATCATGTGATTTTTGTCTTTAGCTCTGTTGATGTGGTGTATTACATTTATTGATTTGCATATATTAAACCATCCCTGCATTCCTGAGATAAATTCCACTTGGTCATGATGTATAATGATTTGCTGCGTTGTATTTGCCAGTATTTTTATTGAGAATATTTGCATCAATGTTCATTAGGGAGACTGGCCTATAGTTCACCTTTTTGGTCGAGTCTTTCTCTGGTTTTGGTATCAGAGTAATACTTGTCTCCAGGATTGAGTTAGGAAGAATTGCTTTCCTTTCAATTTTATTGAAAAGTTTGAGGAGCATAGGCATTAAATCTTCTCTAAATTTCTTATAGAATTCAGTCATGAATCCATCAGGACCTAGACTTTTCTTTCTTGGTAAGTTTTTAATCACATTTTCAATTTCAGTAGGTGATAGTGGGTTATTCAAAATTGTTATCTCTTTTTGATTCAGCTTTGGTAATTCATACGTTTCTAGAAATCTGTCCACTTCTTCTGTGTTTTCCACCATATGTGAGTAAAGATTTTCAAAGTAGGTAGTCATGATCTTCTGAATTTCCATGGGATCTGTAGTAATTTCACCCTTTTCATTCTTTATTGCATGAATTTGAGTTTTTTCCTTTTCTTGATAAGGTTGACTAGAGGTTTATCAATTTTATTTATTCTCTCAAAGAACCATCTCTGTGATTCATTAATTTTTTGTATTGTTTTCTTAGTCTCAATTGCATTAATTTCTGCTCTGATCTTTATAATTTCCTCTCTTCTGTGAGCTTTGGATTTGACTTGCTCTTCCTTTTCCTAGAAGCTTGAGGTATAGCATTAGGTTATTTATTTGTGCTCATTCTGTTTTCTTGATGTGACAATTCATTGCTATGTATTTCCCTCTTAGCACTGTTTTCATTGCGTCCCACAGGTTTTGATATGTTGTATCTGCATTTTCATTGAATTGTAAGTATTGTTTAATTTCACCTGTAACTCATTGATTGTTCAAGAGGTTGTTATTCAATTTCCATGTGTTTATATAGGTTTTACAGTTTCTTTTGCAATTAATTTTCAATTTCAGTGCACCATGGTCAGGTAATATGCATGGGATAATTTCAATCCCTTTGCATTTACTGAAGTATGTTCTATGGGCTAATATATGATTTATTTTAGAGAATGTCCCATGTGCAGCTGAGAAAAATGTGCATTCTGATGTTGTTGGCAGGAACACTCTGTAAACATCTACTAAGTCCGTTTGTCCACAGGTTTAATTCAGTTCTGTTATTTCTTTGCCAACTTTTTATCTAGTTGATCTATCTCTATGTGACAGTGGGGTATTAAGTTTCGCTATTACAATTGTGTATTTGGTTTTTCATATCTATTAGTATTTGTCTTATATAGTTGGGTACACCTAAATTTGGTGCATATGTATTTATGATTGTTAGCTCTTCGTCTTGAATTTTCCCCCTAACAAGTATGTAGTGACCTTCCTTATCTTTTTTGATCATTTTTGGTTTGAAGATCACATTGTCTACAAATAGAATAGTTACCCTTGCTTTTTTCTTGGTTCCTGTTGCATGGAATATTATTTTCCATCCTTTGACTTTTAGTCTATGTGTTTCCCTTTGAGTCAAATGCGTTTATTGTATACAGCATATTGTTGGATCCTGTTTCTTGATCCAGTCTGTCAACCTATTTCTTTTAATTGGTGAATTGAGGTCATTTACATTGATGGATGTAGTTGATATGTACTGGATCAACTTTTTCATGTTATTTTCCTATTGTTGGTTTCCTGCTTTTTCCCCTTGTTTAACTGCTTGCCTTGCCTGGTGGTTTCTTTTGTTGTTGTTCTGGAAATTGTAGTCATTTTGATATTTATCTAGTATGTCTTTCAGTACTCTTTCTAAGGTTGGTTTGGTGAACATGAATTTCTTCAGTTGTTCTTTGTCATGAAAGTAACTTATTTCTCCATTAATTTTCAAAGAAAGTTTTGCAGCGTAAGTCAATCTGGGTTGCAAGTTATTTTCTTTCAAGGCTTGAAACACTTCACTCCAGCTCATCTTCACTTGAGGGTTTGTGCTGAGAAGTCTGCCGTGATTTTTATAGGCTTTCCTCGATAGGTGAGTTGTGTCTTTTCTCTAACAGCTTTTAGTATTCTGTTTTTATGCTGGATTTCTGGGATCTTAATTATTATATGTCTGAGTGTAGATTTATTTTGGTTATGACTGTTTGGTGTTCTATATTCCTCACTTATCTGCATATCTGATTCTTTCCCAATGTTTGGGAAATTTTCTGGTATTACTTCTGGGAATAGTTTGCCAATGTCATTTGCGTTGACTCCTGCATCTTCATTGATGCCTATTTGTCTTATATTGTTCCTCTTTGCGTCATTTTGAAGCTATTGAGTGGTCATTTCATGCTGTCTTACTATTTTTAGAAGTTCTTTCCTTTCATAATCGTTAGCTGCGATCCTGTCCTCAAGGTCTGAAATTCTATCCTCAGCTTCATTCAAACAATTTTGCCAGCTTTCAATAGAATCTTTTTATTTCCTGTATATCTCTTTGAATTTGCTTCATGCATTCTACATCTTTTCTTTATTGTTCATTCAAGGTTTCCATTATTTTTCCATGCTCCTGTACTTTGTTTATCTGTCTTCTCTAGCTATGCTGAGCAACTCCCTTATGAAGGTTGTCATTTCTTTCTTTACATGAGAGATTATTTCTAATCTGATTTCCTTTAAGGCCTCATGGATTTGTTTCTTTATTTCATTTGCTATCTTTTCAGTAATTCCAGGTGTATGACTACTACTGTCCTCTATTTTGACGTCTCCTGTACTTATTCCTGATGGATTGGATGTTTGAGATTGCATTTTGCTTTTTCATTTTGTCCTTTTCACCTCTTGCGGGGGTTAAAATTTTGACCTTACCAATCCCACCAGTCTCAGCTGTCTGTTGTGTGTGTCTTAGGGTCCTACTGTGTGGTTAATGTTTGTCCAATTGCTGGGTCCCACATTGAAGGGGTAGCCAGTCACCTGAGTTCCCCCTGCAGAACCTGTTAAGTGAGTCCTATATTCTTCCTAGGCTGACTAGGAAGTCACCCGAGGTCCTCCTGCAGGGCCTGTTGGGTGAGTCCTATATTCTTCCTAGGCTGAGTAGCCTAGGAGTATTGATGCAAGTCAACTCTTAGTTCCTATTGTTACTAGGCCTCAGGCTGATCCAGATCTATCTGGCTATACTGTGCACCTCAGCTTGGACCCTACTATGTCACTGAGTGTCTTGTAGACCCTCTTGATTCCTCCGTGTTGGAGGAGGCCTTGTTGGCACTCTCCTCAACCCACCTAGTGTTCTCTGTATGGAAGAAGAACTCACCCACACTCTTGCCTGACTCGCCAAGGATCTACAGTTGGAGGGGGCAGTTTACTGCTGCTCCTGTTTACCCACTGAGGTCCTCTATTTGAGGGGGAAACTCACCACACTGTGGCAAGCCCACTGAGGTCCTCTGTGTAGGTGAGGGGTTGCTAAGGTTCCCACCAGCCCACCAAGGTTCTGCAGGTGGTGGAAGAGATTGCTAATTGTCTATGGGTTGCTGTGATCTTTTTGGTGGGGGACAGTGTGACCAATGATCCTGCTGGTCTCCAAGATTGTGGGGCAAGGACAAGGGGAGACCAGCAATACTGCTGGCCTCCTAGGTCCATGGAACAAGGAGAAGGGGCTGGGCCAACAATCCCAGTGGCCCAGGTCCTTGGTATTTCTTATATAAATTAAGGAGCAACATGTTTCTAAATATACTGCTATATAAGTTAAGGAACGATATGTTTCTAAATATACTTTCAAAAGTAATGAAACAACTCAACTATGTGCTGGGGGACATCAGTCACTAGTCCTGGTGAATTTCTTCTCAACTTTGAAAAGCATTTTAATATATAAATCCTTCAGTGACCTCAGCAAGGTACAGGCTGTGCATATGCAAGCCCAGGGCCATCTCAGCATTTACTCTTTGACTCTGAATATTCTGAATATTTATGACCTTGTGGTCTTTTCCTCCTTCAAAGGTCTGAAAACCAAAAAAAAAAAAAAGAAAGAAAGTTTCATATTACAAACCTAAGGAAGGAAACTAGCTGAAGGAATGAACAAAATATCTATTCTGCAATGCAGGTAACAAAGTTGGGCAAATTTATAGCTTCATCAATGTTCTTAGACTAAACGATACATCAGAAGAAGGGCTTATTTACTTACATATGGAAGCTATTGTCATTTTATAAATTTACACATGTTGTCTTAGTCTATTTTCTGCTGCCACAGTAGAATATCTGAGACTAGGTAATGTTTAAAGGAAAGAAATGTATTTCTCACTGTTCTAGAGGCTGAGAAGTTGAAAGGCTTGGAGTTGGTGTTTGCTCAGTATCTGTCAAGAGCCTCCTGCTGCTGTATCCCAGGGTGAAGGGTGGAAGAGAGCATGCTCAAGAGCCTGACAGAGCCAGAGAAAGAGTTTTCTAACAAATGCACTCCGTGGATAACTACCTCATTTCTAGAATAATAAGATGAAACCATTCAAGAGGGTAGCACCCTCATAACCTCGTCACATCTCATTAGATCCTACCTTCTAATCAATATTATGCTGGGCATTAGGTTTCCAACACATGAACTTCTGGAGTTACATTTAGATATGAATAGCACATATTCTTGTAACTGAAGGTCTTTTAATTTAGGAAATGCTTGGTCATAATTCTAATCTGAGATGTGTGTTATTGTTAAAAATATCTAGTGCTTATTGAATATGAGCTATTGACAAACATTGTGGAAAGAATATCACATACACCATTTCATTTAATTTTCAATTTACAGCAGAGAAAAGTATGTAGAGTGATAGGATTCTGCACACTAAAGACATAAAATTTTCCCCTCAGACTTTTTTTTTTTCAAATTGATTTATTATCACCTGTTGACTCAATTGCCTAACATTTCTGGAATAACCATGGAAGATAGAGTTGAAAAATTTGCTCTGGGTCACACAATGAGTAACGTCAGAGGTAAGATTCAAACTCAAAATTATTCAACTCCAAAGAATTCTGTTGCTTAGAACTATCATAAGCGCTTAGCAACAGTTAAATGCTTAAAGAATGACTAACAATGAAGTACATGATGAGATGGTAGCTGTGTGATTTGACAGCAGACACAACACTATGTCCAAAGTGACCTTGAGAAACCAAGCTTTCTCTTGGGAGAAAAGTACCTATCTTGGAAGCCACAAAAAGGTTTAGAACATTGAACAAACACTATGTTTCTCTAAAGCAATAAGAACAACAACAAAGCCTGAACACTGTATCAATGTTATATACAATGTAACTTCTTAAATCAAGTTGATAGCATTTAAGCTTTCTTTGGGTGTAGGAACCATAGTATCATGGCTAAATTATGTTTTCCTTACTTCTTTATGGCCACAGAAATTCCAAGTTGCAAAATGAGCTAACTTTAAAAAACAATCATTTACTTCTTTGAAAATTATTCACTCTTTTCCGTCTGTTTTCTCACTGAGAAATACTTTTGAGCGATGTTTTTGCTACCCCCTATTTATAGCTTTCCAGTTTTGGCAGGTATGGGAAAGTTTATAAGTGGTTTGTTTTCTTTGCCATATCCACTGTTGATTTAGGTCTCTTTTGCCGCTGAAACAATTGGAAGCACTTTCAAGGAAGGCAAAGTCTGTTGACTACTGATAACATTGTGAAGTCCAGATAGTCCAAATCAAGATTTCTTTGGGGGACTCAGGTCGCTTAGAAAATCTTAGTAGCTTCATGGTTTGAATAATTGTAATTCTTTCTTTCTTTTCTTCTTTTGTGCGTGTGTGCGTGTATGAGTTCATATGTGTGTGCGCGCGCGCGCGCGCGCGCGTGCATGACAGTTGGGGAAGAAGTTTGTCCTTGACACAGATAGGAAAAGCATCCCTTGAACACTTTCCCAGTCGTTGGTAACACTGGATTTGACTCTCAGTTTGACAGTTAGATAAAAAAACATGAAGAAGTCAGGTCAGTCACATCTGAAATCCAGCATGTGAAGACCTTCGTTATGGACCTAAGTTTAACATCTGGGTTTTAACCAAGTTTTATGTACTAACCAGAAGCAAACATTAGTGGTTCTTTGTTTTGGAGAGATACCTGGAATTTCTGGGTTTTGTTTCATAATGACTGAACTAAATAAATACAATTGAAAGCCACTAGAATCATAGGCATTTTCCCCCTCCCATCTGGTATGTTTTTATGGGTGGTATTTTTTTTAAACTGAATTTTTCCACACTTTGCCTCCCTATAATTTGTGGGCCTTGAGCAAAGTCATAGTTTACCCTGTAAATATGGAGGGCAGCTTTGTTTGGGGTCATCCCACTTTTTCTTGTTGCCCGGTTTTTGTCTGCGGTCCTATAAGGGTGAGGACCACAAACAATAAAGAACCCCAACACAGAAAGATTGATTTTCAGCTTCAAATACTTTGAGGGAGACTGCAGTGTTTCTGAAATTAAGTGGCTCCTGGGAAGTAAACCTCCTTGGGGACAGGAGCAGAACTTGGGGCTGACTGCCTCTCTTCTGAGGCAGAAAAAGGATAGAGCCATACCAGCTTAAAATAGGGCCCTTGCAAAACTCCATCCATAGGGTGGGGAATGCAGAAAAGCCAATTCACATAGACCTGGAAGAACAGCACGTGCTCCAGTGGTAAGTAAGGGACTTTTCCAATCAGTCAGGCTAGGTCAATTATAAATAGATCCAAGGTGGCTCTCTACAGCCCCCGACTCCTCTTTCACTCTGTTTTCTAATTTGCTAATCAATTCTTTCTTTTTCCATGATCCCTATGATTTACTATTCCTCTCACCCAGTTTTTCAACTTATTTAAAATTTCCCCAGCTACATTAAGGTACAATTGAAAAATTAAAATTGCATATACTTTCAGCATATGATGTGATGTTTTTCAATGCGTGCTTTGTGAAATGATTAAATCAAGTAAATTATATATCTATCGCTTCACACACTTGCCCTCCTCCCTTTTTGATTTTGTAGGATACTTAATTGATCATATTGTGTATTTTCCCTTTAGAATGTTATAATTTTTTAATTATGAGAAATTCAAATATAAAGCGTAGTATATGGAAGCCATATCACTAGATTCAATAATTATCAAGTTTTACCACAGTGGTTCGATGGCTCTGTCACTTTTCTCTGCTGAAATATTTTGAAGCAAGTCCTAGATTCCAGTCCTCTCTTGCCTTGTGTTTCTGTAGACGGCTCTAAGTTTCTAGATATTTTCATGTGTGACCATAGGAAAATGCTTTCCTACTCAGTAAATTCCTCAATGTCATGTTTCACAAGACTGTAACTCAATGTCCCCGGTTGTCCCATAAAAACCTAATTGCAGGTCACTTGATTAAACAAGAATCCCATTAAGAACCTCCCACTGCATTTGCTTGCAAACATATCTTCTTTCTATTTGTCTTTTTATTTATTCCTCATATTTATTGGAGGAACAAAGTCAATTAGGTATATACTCATTTCTTTTATCAGTTACATGTATTATTTGAGGATCAAGAGTTGAGAAATCCTTCTCACCAAAATTCTGTGGCAACCAATAAAAAGCATACAATATCAAGAAAAAAGATACACGTTAAGAATGTGTAGAATTTAGGAATGTCTAACCTGTGGCAGGCCTGTGTTATAGTAAATTTTTTTTAAATAAAGGAAGTTTTTTTACTTGTATACATTAACTATGTTATATATTATGTATTTTATGTGCAACCCAAGACAATGCCCCTTCACTCAATACAACTGAGGCAAGCCAGGCTTGCATAACCTGTGGCCTGCAAGTTAAACATGTCTAGGTAGGTGATGCATAGATAAGGATGTTGTGGAAGTCTTCTTTTGTGAGTGTCTTTAGTTGAGCTGCCCTAGCTAACTTGATGTTCTGAGCTGATTAAAAATGTTTACCTTTCAGGATCATTTTGACTTTGGCAAAGAGCCAGAAGTCACATGGTGCCAGATCCAGTGAGTAACGTGAATGCAGCAATATTCATGATGTTTTCTTCTATCACACCAGGTAAAGGCATGAAACACGACTTTCAGAAGTGTTCCAGAAAATGGCAAGAACAATGAGATAAGCGTTTTTGTTTGAGGGCATTAATGGCAATGTGTCCTACTATAATAAACTTTTAAAATTTAAATATTCTCTGCATATTTGGATCACCCTGTGTATAACCCCAAAATAAGAACATTCTTAGATTCTGAAATAGGCTTAGCTGTCATCCTTTTCTAAAGCCACAGTGCAAAGCAGGAAGACAGGGACTTATTTTAGAGGGACTAAGTTGAAATTAGAAGGTACTGTATGCTGATAAAAGCATAGGGTCTCAACTGACACTGGAAGAAAGAACCAGTTACTTGCTTCTTTTTTTCCCTAGTAAACTCCCTTAGTCGCTGTTGTCTGTATTTTTATTCTTTGAATTTAAAAAATGGTTTTATTGAGGTACATTTTATATGTAATAAAGTGCACATATTTAAAGTGCCTGGCTTGATAAGCTTTGACGTATGACTTCACCCATGAAGCATCAGCACAATTAATATAATGAACATATGATTCAATCCAAAAAGTTTCCTCCTGCCCCATTATTATTATCTCTTCCTCCCCGCTCTACCACTGCTTTCTCCCTGTCCTAGACAGCCACTGATCTGCTTTCTGTCACTATAGATTAGTATGCATTTTCCGGAAATTTATATAAATGGAATCATACAGTATATATACTTGTCTGGCTTCATTAACCATAATTATTTTGAGATTTGTCAAAGTTAGACTGAGTATCAATAGTTCATTCCTTTTGATTGCTGAGTAGTAATCTGTTGCATTCTATTCTTCATTAGCTCTAGTAAAGATTTGTAGTCTCATCTGAACCACTCATGGGCCTTTAAAGTCTTTCATAGTTCTGCTATGACACTGGCCTGTTGCTAGCCCAGAGCAAATCACATTTAAACATAGACCTAGTCCCAGAGGATAAATCCTTTCACTTTCATTGTTTTCTTCTGAGTTTACCTAACTCCAGATTACATACACAGGGCTCTACTTCAATGTCCTTTTCCAATTCTATAATTATATGAGCACAAGGGTAATCAAAATACACAATGAGTGTTTAAATAAAAAATTGTTATAGTAAAAGATGCAATACCATTAATTCCCTCAAAATACTCACCATGACTTCAAACACATTCATCTGATTATTCTTGCCACTTTCTAAAGAAGTTCTGAAAGTTATCCTTCATCAGTTTTAAAAAGTGAGATCAAAAATGCAGTGAATGCTGCTGCCAAATGCCATCTATCAGAAAAGCAGGCTCATAAAAGCATTATTGTGTGTTCTCATCTACCTTACTCAACAGATCTGGCACAATGAGACTTCTGGCTCTTTCCCAAAGTTAAAAAGACAATGAAAGGCAAACATTTTGAATAGAAGCAGGTCATCTGAGGCAGCCACAATAGGACAACTGAAGAGAACACCCAGAACTGCTTCAGAAAGTGACAGGAACAATGGGGAAATATATTAAAAGAAAGAGGTAGCATTTTGAGGGGGATTGACTTAGGCAATGTGTCTTTTACCATAATAAAAATATTTTATTTTATTTTATTTTATTAATAATAAAAGACAAGACAGAAGACAATCCCCCATACTTGCTACATTTCCTGCTGTAAAGAGATGCTTCGGTTGCTGACCAGAGGCCTGGCCAAATCTACAAAAGTTAGTTGATGTTCCTTGGTTGCTATCAATTTAGCCAGACCTCCGAAACAGCAGGTTGCTGACGGGGGGCGGGGGGTGGAGGGGTGGGTAGTTTTTGTCCCTGATTCCAAGCCCGCGCGCTGGTGCCGCTTGGGCGGGGCAGGTCGGGCCGGGGCCCGCGAGGGGCTCTTCTCGTTCTCCTCCAAGGTCCTGGGGTCAGGACCCCGGAAGGCAGTCCATAATTGTGTCCTGATCAGTGCCTACACCACTCGGGCCATAATAAAAATATTTTAATTACACATTCATTTTCTTTTTTTTTTTTTTTTTTTTTTTGGCGGCACTGGGGATTGAACTCACAACCTTGCACCTGCCAGGCAGGTGCCACTAAATCAAACTCCCAGCCCTGGTTTTTTGAGGCAGGGTCGCACTATGTAGCTCAGGCCAGCCTTGCGCTCATGTTGTAGCCCAAGCCGGCCTCTCGTTTTATTTTTCAATCACACATTGTATGTCCATAGTGATCAGGGAATAGTGATGTCTATTTAATAAGTCATAGTGACACCAATTTTCTCTCAAAGGCAACACGAAAATCCTTTCACCCACGAATCCTATGAATGCTGGCTAGAGCTACACAACAGTTAAAAGAATTCTGTTCCTTTAGCTATAACAGTATAATACAAGTTCATTCACATTTTCTGAACATTAAAACAATCATGGTGGAGACAATGTTTTTCCTTATGTATTACGCAGGGGATGTTGTTGCTGTTTATGACTCACTGTTATTTAAGATGCATTAAGCATCCTCCACAGGTGGTTTTTAAGCACAAGCTCAGAATGTGCATCTGATCATCACAGCACATATCCATGGAGAATAGTTCCAGAAAGGGGAAGTGGTATTATCATAGCAAGAAGAGAGAGAATAAGCGGTACTCTTTGCCGTCTTGCTCCTAATCCAGAATATAGAATGAAAATGATGTCCCCACACTCCCCCACCCTTCCTCTGTGGTGATTCAGTATGGTACAGAATGGCTTATTATTAGAAAAGTTTATCTTCCCAGAAAAGCAGCTCTGATTTGCTTGACAGGTATTGACCATGAGCACTTAGCCTTCTTCCGTAAGGATTCAAAAGGGGAGGGTGATAAGGGTGTGGTGGGGGCCCCAGGATCGCATTTGGTATTTCATTTCTTCCCATAATAATGCATTCTGTGCTGGCTGCCAGCATGCTTATTTTTCCGTAGATTTGACCTTCATTGCAACCCTGAACAGCAAAAATAGAATAAAATCACTATAAGGTACTTCAAAAAGGTTGGTTTTAAGAGTACACAAAAATACAATACAAAGGCAGGAAAACAAACTGGGCCACAGATTTGAGCAGAGAATCATGCAGCTTCCTGGGTCTAGTTAAAGTATCAGCTTTGTGCATATTAGATTCCATCCTGTGTTTGATTATTTCTGCAGTGAGTGCTGCCTTTATCGATTGTTAGAGTGGAATGTTCAAGAGCATTGTATTACAATCTGTCTCGAAATGGCTTTGCAGAAATTTCCTGTAACTCAGAGGCAGAAATTATGCAGGGAATTGAGAGCCAGAGACTAAGACAGTTGAATTTCACCAGACTTCTGCATATGAGAAAGTGATAAAGCATGCCAGAGCAGAGCTTATATTGGTTTTCTTAGTAAAAAGGGTCAATTTCAGCTTATTATTATTGCATCACCAGGAGCTATTTGGAGTTCTATATAAAGTCAAACTGGCAGGGGTTGTGACTTTGCAGAGGATAAAGCTGTGAGAAAGTTTTAGAGTCCCGAGCTTTGGATTCATACTGCTCCCCTCATTTTTCTCTCCTTCATCCAACTGCCTCCTACATGCTTTTCCCTAAATCCTACCTTCCCCATGAAGCCCCTTTTCTGAAAGTATTCCACGGAGAGACATCTGCATTATTTTTTAAGTTTCATATGCCTTCATTTTCTAATTATAAGAACGAATTAAGGGTATGTCTTAGACACTGCATAGCCTTCAAAGAGAGTTTCAATTCATTTGAACATAAATTGAATGCTTTTAGGATTATGCATGTATCCCCCTCAACCCTGAATCACATATTAATGAATTTAAATTAATAAAATTTGTAATATTGGGCTTTATATATACCAGAAATGCCAGCTCAACTAAGCTTTAACAATAAAAGAAGTTTATTGTCTCAACACAACCCAAAAGTCCAGGTGTTGGTCTGAGTTGAAGTGAGGCCCAATCCAGCAGTGTAGGTATCAAAAAGGTCCTGATTTCTTCTGTATCTCTGTTTTATTATCTATGAAGTTGAGTTTATCCTATGAAACTTCTGGTTGCAAGATGGTTGATAGCAACTACTGGGACAGTATGTGCACCCCTATTCATGTGTAAACTGAAGAGAACACCATGGTCCTAGCATTTCCAGAAAAAGTCCTAAGAATTCTTCTTGGGTTAATTGAAGTCACTTGTTTACTTCCAGTGATCCCCTAGAAGAGAATGTGGATACACCGATTAGCTCAGCCTAGCTTCCTTGGAAATGTGGATCCCCAAACCAGAACTGGGAAGGCTAAATTACTGTGTGGCAGCTTGGGAGGCCACTAACAAATGCTATAAAACTTCAACCGATTTTATTTGTCAACTTCCTACCACCTGCTAAATCTTAACTCTCATATTCAAGGAATCTGTACGCTGCCTTTTTAGGGATTTTAGAAGAAGCAAAAGGGACCAACCTGTAACTGTGGCATCAGCTGCTCTCCCCAGAACTGGACAAGTTTGCATGCTGCAGCATTGCTGGAAGGTTTCCAGGGGTGGTAGTTCCCTTCCATTCACTGCATGTCAACCAAATGTTGTCTTCAAAATACGAAGAGAAGGAAAGAAAGGAAAGAGAGAGGAGAAAAAACGATGGTAAAATGCAGTTTGGTTTCTAGAAAAATACACAAGTCCTGTGACTCTGGGTCATTCAACCAGGGGGAACTTCCGAGGGCAGATCTGTGAGTACTGTATCATGAATGTGAAGTAGAGAGCAGCAGCATTTGCTGGATCCTATTTGCAATCACTAAGTTTCTACCAGATGAGTACTACATATTTTTAAGTGAGAGGTTGGCAGCCGGGCCTGAGCACTTCCAACTAGGAGACAAGTAAGACTGCCTTCCGGGGGACTGAGCGACCTGTGTGGACCCTAGGAGGAGAAACATGTACCCCCACCCATACGCCTACTGGCCTGCGGGCTGAGAATCAAGGACAAAGCTCTTCCCGCCTCCACCCCCCCACTCTCCCATAAAGCAGCCTGCTCATTCAGAGGTCTGGCTACATTGATAGCAACTAAGGTACATAAAACAACTAAATGCTAGCATTGTTTTGTTCATTTTGCAGGCCTGGGGTCGGCAGCCTGAGCATCTCTTTGGAAGATGACAGTATGCAATGTAGCAAAAATGGGGAATTCTCTTCTGTCTTGTCTTCAAGGCCCAATATTGTTCTTGCTGGTTTGCTTTATTCTGATTAATTTTTTGGGGCCTCATTTTATACTGTGTTTTTATTGGTTTTAGCGTGTTTTTTTTTTGTTTGTTTTGTTTTTTTGTTTTTTTGGTTTGATTTTACTATGCCTGTTGGAAAGGTCAACTATTCTGAAAATAACAAGTTATACTATAGTAGCTATTGTTTTCCTAGTATCTTTCTTGGAAGTTCTGTACCAGTTCTGCTGCTTTGTTTTGATTGACTTTGTTCTGTTATGTTTTGTTGGATTTTACTATCTTTAAAAAAAAAAAAGTGAGAGGTTGGAAGTCCTTGAGATAATATTCCCTACAAATATGAAGCCTACTGATTCTTGACACATATTATGGTTTGGATGGAAAACATCCCCCCAAAATCTCATGCGTTGGGAGTGCAGGAGTTGGAAGGCAACTGGGTCATGAGGGTGCTAACTGCATCAATGGGTCAATGTATTGATGGCTTCATAAATTAATGGACTATTTGGAGGTTAGGTCCAGCTGAAGAAGGAAGTAGGTTACTGGGGGTATGACTTTGAAGAGTAAATTCTGTCCCCAACTCCTCTCCTTCCTTCCTTCCCACTTTCCTCCCCTCCCATTCTTCTCCTCTCCTCTCTTCTCCCTTTCTCTCTCTCTTAGCTTGGGGCAAATCACTGTTATCCATAATCCCACCCCCAAAGGGACAAATTCTTTTACTTTCACTGTTCTCTTTTGAGCTTTCTTAACTCCAGATTACATACACAGGGCTTTGACTTCAATGTCCTCTTCCAATTCTATGAGGTAATATAAATACAGGGGTGATTCAAACGTACAATGAATGTTTAAATAGCATTCTGTCGAAATCAGGCCCCTAAAATTCAAGGACCCAATCCAAAATTGGGCATCTGAGATGAATACACACTTCTCAGAGAAAGAGGTACAAATGGCAAATAAATATATGAAAAAATGTTCAACATCAATGCTCATTTGGGAAATGCAAATTAAAACAACACTGAGATTCCATCTCATTCCAGAAAGAATGGCCAAGGTTAAAAAAATCAACCAATAACAAATGCTGGAGGGGCTGTGGGGAAAAAGGAACTCTTCTCCACTGTTGGTGGGAGTGTAGACTGGTGCAACCACTGTGGAAAGCAGTGTGGAGATTCCACAAGAAGCTAGGATTAGAGATCCCATTCAACCCAGGTATCTCACTTCTGGGCATTTTCCCAGAAGAATTGAAAACATCATACCACAGTGATATTTGTGCACCCATGTTTATAGCAACCCAATTTGTAATAGCCAAATCTTGGAAACAACCCAAGTACCCATCAATCAAGGAATGGATGAAAAAGATGTGGTATTTTTGTACAATGGATTACTACTCAGTTATCAAGAAAAATTGCATCAAAACTTTTATAAGTAAATGGACACAACTTGAGACCATACTCATAAGTGAGATAAATCAAACTCACATGTGTAAATACCGTATTGTCACATGTGTAAGGAACTGAAACAGTATATATGATCCAAAATCTACAATAAATACTGTGTAAGGGTAAGAAACTGCTCAAAGAGCAAAAGTAATTGGGAAAGGGAAAAGGACGAAAGAAGGAAGGGAAAAGGGAAAAGACATACATCTGCATATATGTATATGTAAGATAACTAAAATGACTATACTGCTAAATGTATTAGTATTAGTAACCGAAAGATTGGTTAATACTCATATGATTAGATCAATTTTACATGTCTATATCTGTTAATGTAAACAACCGTGTTGAAGGTAACGATACGCAATATTGCAACCACTGTCAAGTTCCTATCATCTTGTTTTGTAAATGTATAATGCTACTGTTGTGGATTTGCTGTTGTCGTTGGTTTGTCTCTTGCTTTTTGTCTTTCTTATATGTGTCTTTTTTCTCTTAAATAAAAAAAGATAACATTCTGTCTCTCTCTCTGTCGCTGTCACTCTGTCTCTCTGTCTCTCTCTGTCTGTGTCTCGCTCTCTCTGCCTCTGTCTGTCTTTGTCTGTCTCTGTCTCTGTCTCTCTCTCTCCTTCCTGGCTGCCATGTGGTAAGCAATTTTCTTCCTCCACTCTCTTCTGCCACATTTCTGCTTTAGAGCCAGCCAACTATGGACTGAAATATCCAAAACTGTAAACCAAAATAAATCCTTCCTCCTTCAAGTCTTTTTTGTCAGGTATTTGATCACAGCAACAGCATGTTAACACAACCCATTTTAAAACTTTATAGACAAACTGCATCTCATAGATTTCTGTTTCTGTATTTCTGCTTCTGACAAGCTCTGGGGTTATTCTTGCATTCTGAAATAAGCTCTTGGCTGAGGGAAGAACCAAAATGTACTTTCAGTTTGTACGATTGAAAAAGCAAGCTCCATTTTTCAGAAGTGTGCCCTCAAAAGCTAAGAGTGGGAGGGAAGGCTCACAGTGAAAATTATTATTACTGTGCTGATTTTAGAGTACCATCTTGTCATTTGAAAAAGTCGATTTTCCACTTGAATTGAATCTGGGAAGGGGTAATAGTTAGGGAAGAAGATCAACCTCTTGTGGTAGGGAAGACTCTAAACAGAAGAAAGACCTCTGTATCATTGGCGTAATGCCTATTATTTTTTGAGCATAAATTCCAGACCTATAAGGAATATAACACGTTATTCACTTTGCACAGACTAATATCTGAACACATAATTTATAAACTTTCAAAAAAAATAAAGGAAAAAGAATGGAGTAAGAGTATAGAGAGAAACTATTTTTATAAGAACATTTTTCAGTCATAAAATAAATAGCAAACTTCCCTCGATCTTTTAAGTGTTCAGTTCTCCCTGGACCCTGTCTACTTTGTAAAAGGAGGGAAGAATCATTCCTCAGCAGCTTGTTTAAACTTGAATAAAAAAATGTGGTGTGCTTGCTTGACCTGCTTAAGGGAACACTTCACTTCAAAGAGGCCTTAAACACATTTTTTCTGTCGTGCTTTATTCAAACTATTGTGTTGAAAGAAATCTCAGAGATAGGAATAGTGCTCGCTTTTGGAAAGAATCATATCAGATGAGAAGCACATACTTTACAAAAATCCAAAGTGGTGCATGTAGACACATCGTTCCATCTACCGGAAGTCTTGTCTGGACAGGAAGAAATTGGTGTCTAGTCCTGTGTGGGGAACAGAAGTGGGTTGTATTTGCTGGTTAGGTACCCTCTGGGGTCTGTCTGAAAGGCTGTGTACCTGGGTTAGCTGAGTAGCAACCAAAGTTTGTTCTCCTGGCAAGGTGTACCTTCTGGAGACTATTTTGTTCCTGGCACAAGGCAATTCTCATGTTCCCAGCACTGTGGCATTTGAACACCCATGATTTCTGCATGCCAATAATTTAGGAAGGAAATATACCACAAAACAAAATTAGAACGGTCAATTATATCTTATGATTAGTCAAAGTAGGCTGGAGAGTTTTGTGGTAGCTTATTGATTATTTATGAATAAGTAGTTGCTTCTGAAAGATCCAAAGCAAAGCAGAGGCTTAGCGGGTGGTCCTGATTCTATTGAAATTATTGAAAGGATGCTCATGACTAGATGTTGGCCTGTACTGGTGGTTTGAGTATCAGGTGCATTCCCTTTGTAACAGTTTCTAAAGCTATGGTAAAATAGAAAAATGATGTCAACTGGATTCTTTCTTTGTTAGGCACAATTCTGGGTATCAGGTCAGTGAACTCAGAGAGAACTTTGGAAAAGGCACAAAAGAGATCACTAAATTGAACTAAAAGATTGGAAAATAAGGTAAGAAAATAGGCCCTGGAATTATTTAGCTCAGTAAAAAAGAAGTGATCTGTAGTGGTGGTTGCTGGCATTTGTAAGTCTGCACATTCTCTGTGGGCAATGCACGTGGAGAGGAAGTGAGAATGTCAATATCGACACTATCGGCACTGTTTAAGGTCAAAATGGGTCTTTCCAGCTTGGAAAAATTTATTTTAAAAAATCTATGCCTGATAGCAAAAGAAAAGAAAACTTGAAGCTTGGCAGCTTCATCTCATTGTGTTTAATTATTTTTCTCTTCATGGACCTCATGATTTAAAAAAAATCCCTTCTATTTAACTCTGTGTGTGTGTGTGTGTGTGTGTGTGTGTGTGTGTGTGTGTATGCATGTTTGGTTGGAGTCAGTGTCTTGCTACAACTTGTCTTGTAGTCCAGGCTGGCCTCAAGCCCACAGCAGTCCTCCTGCTGCAGCCTCTTGGGAGCTGGGATTACAGGTATGCACTACCATGCCTGGCAATCAATTTCTTTTTTACATATTCACTCTGATTATTCAAAGATAGTCCCAAGTTACTCTTTTTGCTACATGTAATATTAATAGCTTCCTCATTTGATACCTAAGTATCTCACTTGAAAAATCCTAATCAGAGTCAGCATGATTTGATTTTGGAAATATGTATGAATTCTGTATATTATACTCTTTTTCCAAAATAACTCAAAAGATCCTATTGTTGGGGAAACTGGCTTAGACAGTTGGTCATGCAGCTTGCAAATATATGACTGTGTGATATTATAATTATCAACACTGATACTATTCAGAACACCCATATTGATCCTATGAGAGTGACATGAACAACAGTTACTGGCAGGTAACTTAAGCCTCATTTGGAGGAAGCAGGAGTAATAACCAAAGTCACACTTTTGGCCAGGAGCCTACAGGCATAGACAACTCCATTTTACCATCTAAGCTGGTACTGCTCATTGTTTTCAAATGCTCAGGAACCGAGGCTCCAACCCATCCTCATATTCTGGTAATGCATGATTCCAGAAGGACAGTCAACATGAGGTCTCTCGGCACATTTCTCATTTAATTAACCTGGCAAATACTTATTAATCATCTATTTCCGGGCATTGTTCCAGGTACTGGGGAAATAGTAGTGAACAAAAGATATCTAATCTTATCTTTCTGGGACTTGAGTTTCATAGGGAGATAGACAATTAACCCAACAAGCAAGCAGATAAGTGGCATGTGGGATAATTATTAATATATGGTCAAATACTTTGAATAGACTTGAGCATCAACCGTAGAACTCAGGTTCTGTGGCTGCACACAGTCTCTGATCCTGCCCTTGTTGGAAGGTAGCACAGTGGATGGCCTGGGGACTGAAAATGTGCATCTCAGCACACTGACACCTATTCCCTTCCTGTAAATGAAAGGACTAAGCGCTGGTTACACAAACCATATGATTGTCACTGCTTCTTGCCTATGTAAGAGTAATTATAAGGACAATTCCCCCACTCTCAGTGAGAAGTGCCATGCATCAAGTCAAAGGAAAAACTACTCCTGTTTAGAAATAAAAGCAGGAGACATACAGGCTTTGTTTCTGAGAAATAACTAACTTGGCATTTTCAGTTTGTGTTTTTCTTCATTCTCATGCATTGGTTTCATCTTGGGGTCTGACCCCTCATTTCATTCCTGGGACTATGGATCAGAGTGAATGGTGGAAGCTCTTGCAGGGCTGATGGGCTTTGTTTTATTTTTTTAAACGATGATGAGAGGAAAGAGAAAGAGAAAAAGAGGGAAAAAATAAATTAAGCAGTGTTATGAATGTGTACCAACTCCCCACAATGAATATAGTATTATATACTAAAATATGCACTAACACAAGATTTTTAAAATTAAAAAAAAATTTGGAGGGAAGAATGATCCAAATTTTTAAGAATTATACTATAGTTGTGACTATAAACTTTTTATAAAATGAAGTATGAAATGACATAGAATTGTTATTTGTGCCCTAAATAAAACTGGGGCATTTAATCTAGATTTTACAAGCTAGTTATAGATGCTTGCGTGGTGCCTCGTAAATACTTAAATCGAGTGGAACTATCTCATGAGTTCAAAGAACAAGTAGTGTAGTTGATTGAAGGCCTCACCCATTGGCGTTTTGCTCTGGATGCTGTCCAAGAGTTGTTGTCACTAAAAGTTTAAATATACAAGGATGGTACAATAGACTCTATTTTCATGGAAGCAAACTAGACTCTAATTAATACACCAAGCGCTGAGTCACTTTGTTTTTTCAGGCACTTAGAGAGGAAATGCCATCTCCCTCAGCTATAACAAACTGCCAGTTAATTGATGTATAGTCACTTCCTCTTTTTTTTTTTAAGAGAGTAGAAAAGAACCAGAACTGAAAGTTAAAACTGCCAGAACCTCTGAGACAAAACACATAAGGAAGAAGACAACCTGGGAAGTTACCTGCATTGCCCAAATGTCACAAAATCTAAGAGAATCAGCCCTCCTCTTTCTTTTCATATTTGAAGAGGGGAGCTGTCATCTTAACATTGAATACTTCAAAGTTTCCCTGGATAGCTTCTCTATCATCTTCTTCACAGTACCTATTTCAAACTTTGCTACCAGTCTCAGTGACTTCCAGCCCACCCACTCTTTCCCCTACGGGCACACAAAGGACTTCACCTGCCTGCCTTGCAGATACTATGAGAAGCACCTGAGGAACAAGGTCTCACCTTCAGTACCACTCACTCTAGCTGCTGGGCTCCTCTACAGTCATCTTCCCCAGGGCTCCCCATACAAGGTGAAGACCTGACCTCCTTCCTGTCTCAGGCAAAGCCCCACCCTGTGCTACAGATCCTATTTCTGCCCCCATCTTCAAGAATTTGTTCTTTCAGTCACTCATACTCTTTCCTCCATCTTCCACTCAGGTAGCAAGGTTCTCAAATCTCCCCATCTCAAAAAATTAAAACAGAACCCCTCAACTGCATACGTTTTCCTTTAATAAGGGACTTTCTTTTGTTCAGAGCCAGGATTTTACAAGAGGTGGCCCTCACTGTGTCCTCTTCCTCGTTTCTTCTTCCTCCTCTTCTACAATTGACCTCACTCACTTCACAGAAATTTCTTAGGAAGGTCCCTAATGCCTTTCTGGTTGCTGTCCCGTGGGCACACTTCAACTCTTTCTTAGATACTCTTGTCTCTCCCTATTTCTTGAGTCACTCTCTTCTAGCTCACAAAACAACTCTCTCTTGGTTTCCTCTTAATTCTTTGGCTGTTCCTTCTCAGTCTTCCTCTTGGCTGTGCTTTCCACATAAGTGTGAGAGTTCCCCAGGGGCCCATTCAGATTCATTTTTGTCCTTCTTTGTTGTTCCCAGGGTGATTCGTTTCTTTTTTCTTTTTCTTTTTTGGTAAACCTAATCATTTTTCTCCCTAAGTCCTTCAGAAGTTTCTAATTCCTTCTAGAATAAATGTCAAGTCCTAGGTAGGGCTTCCTAAACCTGCCTTGAATAAAGTAAATCTCATCACTCTTTTCCCAGAAGTTCCCTATAAAAATTCCAATTATAGTTAGCAATTAACTGAACAAACCTTCTTAAATTGGGATTCAACATCTTAGGAAACGCTACCGCCTTTGCTCGGAGCATACTTTCTTAGTTACCTTACCTACTGAATTGTAAGGTTTTCTTTCTCAGTATATAGCTCTGTCACAGGGTTTAGGACTTGTGTTGTAATTCTCTGTTTACATGTCTGTTGGACAAGCACCCTTGTTTATTTACTTTGTTAAGCTCCATATTGTGTTTGCCTAACAATGTGCCTTAGATAAACAAGCAATCTGTTTATTGAACGAATGAGTGAATAAATGGAAAATACCATTCCTTCTGATTCCAGGCCTAGTGTGTAAACTAAATTCAGGTCACACGGACTTTTGAGTCCAGTTTTAAACCAGTTGTACAGACCTCCACAAAATGAGGGATATTGATTTTTTTTTCCTAGTCTTTGAAACCCATGTGGCTTCTGAAGGTAGAAATGTGTTTATTCTGGCTTTTCTGGTAGTCATGGAAATTAGTCACAGTCTTGGCTAAAGGGCATCCTTCACTCAAGGGGATGTGGTGTGGTGTGGGGAGTAGAGATGGTGTGTTGAAGGTGACACTGTATTTATAGCTGGTGTTGACTCCTCCAGACCACTGAGCTGGTAAGTGCAAGCATCTGCCCCTCCTCTCCTCTTAGATAGTCCATTCCTGACATGGAGGTTGCAGGAGGATTTGCTTTTCTATTTTCAAATTACCTTTGCTTCTAGGTTTAAAAAAGTATCTATAGGGGCTCGAGATATGGCTTAGTAGTTTAGCGTCTGCCTTGCAAGCCCAAGTCCTAAATTCAATTCCCAGTACTACCAAAAAAAAAAAAAAAAAAGTCTGCTGAGAGAGCTTATGCCTACGAATGTTTCTGGTTTGGTTGCTACAACTTAGTGTAGCTCTTACGGGCTCAGTGTGGTGCTCAAGATCATCAGTCCTGTATTTTTTTTTTCTTTGCAGTGATCCTCAAGCCAAATGCAGCTGTTTACTTTCAGAGGGTTTAATAATGTTCTGAGTATAACTGTCAATTATAAATTTAGATAACTAGTCCTGAATAAAAGTGTGACACAATATAAAATTACCATTAGAGTATTTAGATTTTCAAGATGGGAATTTGCAAGAAGATCCCAATGAGGAGGAATACAATTCCACAATACAAGCTCTTTAACCACAATGGATTATTTTCTGAATGATTTCTAGGCTAAGAGAAGAATTGTAGTATAATTTGTTGAAAATAGGTGATTACTGCATAGGTGGGGGAGGGGGGAGGGGGGCTTCCGGAAACACATTTACATGTACCTTGTCAAACAACATAGCCTGAAGAAAACTAGTGGTCTTCAAGTACTACCTCCAAGTTGTTCCAAATGCTGGATATTTATAGACAACTAAGTCCCCTAAAGCAATGAGTTTCTTAATAAAATGGTATGAGAATTTGATAGAAGGGCCTTTAGTTCAAGACTTCTCTAGATCTGTGAAACTTCTTTATGACTCCTGTGCTCTTTGCTTTTTGATCCCCAGGCCCCAGAGTAGTCTCTTTGCCAATGAATAGGACTAAAAAACAGGTGGTACATACCTGTCATGCCAGCGCTAAGCAAGTCTAAGGGAGAAGGTTGCAAATTTGAGTGTAGCATGGGAAACTTAGTGACTTAGCAAAACTCCATCTTTTTTTTTTTTTTTTTTTTTTTTTAGAGCTGGAGATGGAGCTCAGTAAGAAGGACTTGGATTCAATATCAGTACAGAAAGAGAAAGACAGCAAGAGTGAGAGAGGGAGAAGGTGGAGGAGGGAGGAGTAAGAAGTGGGGGAGAAGAAGGAGAAAGAGGAAAAAGGAGAAGGAAGAAAGCGGGGAAGAGGAGAAAGAGAAGGGTAAGGAAAAAGGAAGGGAAAAAGAACTGAGAAAGAAGGAAGGAAGGAAAGAGAGAGAAAGAAAGAAAATAGAAAAAGAAAGAGAAGAGACTCACATGTGTAATCTGCAGGACTTCATAGAAAGGATGATATGTAACTTTCAAGGTGGGTTCATCAATGATGTTGCTTCAATTCCTTCTTTTGAATCACTTGCTTAGGGGTCAACCTAAGCTCTGCAGTGAAGGCTCTCACAGAAGCCCTTGTAAAGACTCATGGAACCAGCAATAATCTTCTTGCCAATAAGCACCACAAAACTACTAGCCATGTAAGTGAGCCATGTTGAAAATGTAGTATTCAGCTCCACTGAAGGCTTCAGAAGAGTAAAGTTTTGACCAATATCTTGCCTACACTCTTGTAAGGGACCCTGAGCCAAAGACAACCAGTTAAGATGCTTCTGAACTTCTGACCACAGAAAATTTGATATGGTAAGCTTTTATTATTGTTTTAAACCACTAAGTTTTGGGTAATTTTTTACACAACAATGGATAGATAAAATTTGAACTTGAATTAGAACATTAACTAGAATTAGAAAATTTGGACCTAAATTTGGATGCTTCTGTGTAGTACTTTTACTGCTTCTTTAATACTACATATCCATCTCCAAGCTTCTAGAAAGTTTGTCTGTTGAGCAAACACATAACTATGTCCCACACTAGAAATTGGCCTGAACTGAAGGTGTGTGTCATTCAAATTTATGATCTTCTGCCTGTGGCCTGTGGCCAATCACCTATTTATGTGGGGGAGAAAAGTTCTAGTCAAGTCACTCCTTTCCCCAATCCTGCTTGTATCTGTTTTCTAAAGATGTATCTCCCAAGTGCCAAGCCTTTTGAATGTATCTCAGAGTCTGGTTTCCAAAACATCCAATCTAAGAGTTGGTATATGGACTCGCCCTTGGAAACACAGCATGCGGCAGATGACCTGGTTGGTTGTCAAGACATGGGAAGAAGACAGCTGAAAGATTTCAGACAAGGACATCTGCAGGGGAAGCATGTGGGTGGGCCTATGGTGACAAAGATTTTTATTAATGACAAAAAAGATAGCATTTGCTGTGCAAGAGGCACTAAATAACAAGTGGCTCAATTAGTAGATGCCAGCCTCTTTATACCTTAGCACAATGGATTCATGTGCAGAGAAGCCATAGTGGCAGAGAGGAAGGCTTTGTGTTGCCCAAATATCATACTCAAAAAAACTGATTTAGCAACTGAGGCTGCTGAGAATCCATTCAACCTGTCAGTAACACAGGGTAATAGGTCCACAAAAGGGTACTCTAACTCCAGGAGACCAACCAATCATAGAAGGAGAAATAATCCATCTTGAACGGCACTGACACACATTCCAGATATGGGTTTGCCTGTCCTGCTTGCAAGTTCTTGTCTGGAATAACTTTTGGCAATCTCATGCCTGTGTTTATTGGTATACGGACAGGTGTAGTAGTTATGGCCTGGCAAAGGCTTGATAACTAGAGTCTTGGATTCCTGAAAATTGAAATCCTAGGTTATCCCACCATGCTAGCCATCTAGACCAACAGAAGTATTAGTGAGTGTGAGAGGTACTTGAGATGAATAGTAGAAAATAAGGACAAATTTGAGGCACCTGCAACAAAAAAATACTATAGTTCAATCCAGTAATGCTTCTAAGTTTCCACAGTTGATCATTCAAGTAACTGGAGCATGAATACATTGCTCTTAAACAGGGGATTCAATGGAGCAACATATCATCCATTTATCCCATGCTGACCTTCTTGTATCTAATGATAATATTTCCTAATCTAATAATAGCTTCTTCTTGTTCTGTTGCAACAAGAAGGCCCCACCAGATGCTGAGCCAACACTGGCCCTATAATGAGAGTTCCCAGTCTCCAGAACAAGGGTCATTCACCAGACAAATAACCTCCTAGTATTTAAAAAGTACCCAGTTCCAGGCATTTTGCTTTAGTAACAGAAAAAACATCCTAAGGCAAACTATTATCTTAATTAACAGGAAAATAAAATGACAAGCTTTGATATGGAAAGATAGGTGGAAAAATCTGAGTTTGAAAAGAGATATGGGCTGGGGATTTAGCTCAGTGGCACAAATGCCTGCTTGGCGAGTGTGAGGTCATAAGTTCAATCCCCGGTACCAAAAAAATAAAAATAAAAATAAATAAAATAAAAATGAAAAATAAAAAGATATCACAAAAAGCACTAAATTAGTGCTCGCTTCGGCAGCACATATACTAAAAAGCACTAAATTAACCCTAAAATCTTATTTGCAAATTAGTTCTATGGTTTTATGGTCTCTAGGTCATGGAAAACAGGTCAAATAAGTTTTAATGAAGGCAAAGAGGAGAAAAATGTTGACCTCAGTGAATATCATTGACTTGATAGTGACTATAAAGAGAAACTAAGCATGCCAGGGAAGCAGGAAGTAGCTGGGCACAAGGGGTCCTCTTCCTTCATGGATAGAGCGTTACAAAAAATACGGAGCTGAGGGTAGGTATATGAGAGGTGAGCCGTGTGGGAAAAATACTATGTCAAGGCTCTTTGTTCCCAAAGTGACCTTGGTCATTTCATTGTTGCAATCTTTATTGATATTGTTGCTGTTCAGTGTTTTGTTTGTTGTGATTACTCTAGTTTAAAATTTTATTATTTGTAAATTTCTCAGTGTACTCCTGAACAATTTATTACCTCTTCAAGCAAATTATAAAATGTAGATTTTGTATTTTGCTAGATAAAGAGTAGGAAATTAATAGGAATTAGTAAGTGGATAGCTCAGAAGGGGAGGGCCGACTAATATGGGGATCCAGAATCTATACTCACCAAGATCAGTTCAACACTCTTGCATGTGACCAATGTTTTCCCTCCATATTCCTGCATGTTGCACGTGTCCTGCTGCATCCTTTCTGTACCTGGGACAGAGGAATGACAAATGGAGATGACGTGGGGTGCTCTCGCACTTACCAGTGCAGGGAGGTCTGAGGAGAAAGGAGAGTGAGGCTGGGGTGTTGCTCCCTTACTGTACAGTTACCACAGGCTGTTTGCATCCCTCCAGTGCAAGTCAGAGATCCTGCCCACGCCCCCGTCCCTACTGATCTACAGCAGCTCCTCTCCTGACCTTTTTTGGCTTCAAGATGGTAACTCAACCCCATTGTTACTTTCTCTGAGGTATTGCGTATGCTCTTTTTTTTTTTTTTTTTTTCTGTACCAGGGATCAAAATCATTGTATATGCTTTATGACCTTGTTACATCCTGTCCTAATGGAATAATTTTCCTTCTATTTCTTTTTTTTATTTTATGGAAAAAAAGTAAAACAAACTGTCGTGACAAAAGAATAGGAGAATAACATAGTTAATACATTGCATTTTATTCTTTAAAGTTGTTACTCAGAGTACAAGATATGGGCATAAAAAATTTTCCAGTCAGTGCTACCATAAACCTTTGTTTTCAATGAACTAAGAGACACTAGTGTGTAATTAACCTGCATTTATTTTCTTTTCCCTTCCTTTTGAACAATTTCTTCCCTTTTCACAATATCTATTGTACATTCCATTTCCTTGGTAATAAGGAAACTAAATTCCAGATCTTGATTTTACAGGAGCAAGCAAAGCATCCATGTGCAAATCACAGTAAAGGCTAGGAAATCATCCCCAAATCCAGCATTGTGGGACTTGAAGCACAACACTGAATTGAACTGGGGAGCAAAGGCTCCTCCTTCTTCCAGTGCTTGATGTCCTGTGCTGCTTCCATGAGGAAAGTGACAAGACAGGAGATGCGGAGAGAGGAGATTATGAATTCCACACTGAGCAGGCAGGGAAGGGTGAACATATGACTTGGCTTAGACTTGACATTAGACGCAGGCCCAGGCTGGTGGGAAACCAAACACCAGGGGCTTTAGCAGACAGAAGAGAGTAAAGGGGTTTTCAGTAAACTTAGGCTCCTAGGAAGCCATAGGTCAGATGGTCAGGTCAGTTTGGAGAATGACTACTCCCACCAGTCTCTTGGACTAGATGTTCTAGTCAGAGCCTCCATCACTAGCATCTCCTATGTCCCTGGCAGGGTGTTCAAGCTTTGTTGACTCATTTAGTCCTCAGAAAAACCTCTGCAGGACAGAAAGCAGTGTGTTAGGAAACAAACTGAGCCACTCACCCAGAGATCCAGGTCATAAGTGACAGAACCAGGATTCCAACAATGGAACATAATCATAACTTTTTTTTTTTGAGATGGGGTCTTACCATGTGGGGTCTTATACCGTGCTTACAAGTGATCATTCATTTTATCTTCACCTTGCGAGGGACTGGGATTAGAAGCAGTGCCACAGTGTCTGGCTTCCTAATCACATTCTTAGTCATCCTTTTCCAGAACAGGTTTGGCCTGGCTCTGTGGACACACGTCCAGGACACAGAGTACATGGGAGGGTGTTGGCATTGCCTCCTCTGCCTCAGAGATCACTGGGGAAGGCCCAAATTCAGGTTTAGTAACCTGAATAGCAACCTACTCTTTGAGCCAAAGATTGTCTAAAACTATACCAAGTTCCCTTCACTGTTCTCCCTCTGCCTCACCTTTCTATCCAGGTGTAATCTTCGCTACCACAGGGCCAGGTCCACATCAGAGTCAGCTCCCGGAAGCAGGGAGCTAGGATATGGGAAGATATACATCTTCCTGTATTCTCTGTGTGTGGGATTACACTGGGAGAGAAGGATGGAGGGGAAACATTCCTCATGCAATGAACAACCCAGTCCAATTTGCACCCAAGCCACTGAGCTGTAATCTTTTCATTGTGCTTCACATATTTATTACCAAGATGTCTATTGCTCTGGTACAAACAAGACTGCAATCAGCCTGCCAAAGGATTTTCTTTAAACATCAGTCTTCAGGGAGGAAAAACCTGTCACAGCCATTGAATTTCTCCATTAGTAAACAAACCCCCTTGCTGGTATCCCTAGCTGGAAGACAGTCCGCAAGGGAATTTGTTATCTTGGGATGGTTCCCCCTTTCATATACACGTAGAGAATCAGACTCAACTCCTTTCAAATACATTGTCTCATGGGTGCCAGCCTGCTTGAACTGTTCCTTCAAATGCCAATTTTAGCTGCAATTTAAAATTTTCATGTCCTGAAGGCCTCTTGTACTTTTCCTGATTCTCTAAAATGAGTAAAAATAACTAAGGTGCTCAGAGCACATGACACTGATTCCAGTGTTCAGTCTTTTGCTACAGATGTGTTTGCTCATGTCTGGCCCATTCGTTTATCATTAGTACATATTAATTGTGCTATGAATGAGATTCACTGGGATAAACTACCACTTTTCTGTGCTTGACACATATCCCTTTCCTACCAGCACCTTCTCCTGCTTTCTGGTTATCACCATTCTGCTTTCAATTCAATTATTTTTTAAGTCTCCACAAGAATATGCAATACTTATCTTTCTGTGCCTGGCTTATGTGGCTTCACAGAATAATCTTCAGCTCCATTCATTTTGCTGCAAATGGCAAGATTTCATTCTTTGTGGCTGAATAATGCTCCTGTGTGTGTGTGTGTGTGTGTGTGTGTGTGTGTGTGTGTGTATTTGTTTTATCCATTCATTTGTTGACAGATACCTAGGCTGACTCGATAGCTTAGCAATCATGAATAATGCTGCAATATCCATAGCTCAAAATGAAGTATAGTTCTGTTTCCTAGATTTTTGGGGTTTAAATAAGGCAATGATGTAGGAAGAAGTAAGTTAGCTTTCTTAAGGCTCTGTGTATATACTACTGACAGTGGTTTGCTCTGCTTTGGTTTAATCATGAAAATGACTAATTAAAAGAAAAGTATACGACTGACATGGATAGATTCTTCATTCAATTTGGTGATACAGACTGTCGGGTTTTACCAGGACATGCTAGTGAGACTAGAAGGCTGAAATAATAGGGACCGCAATGTTGCCACATTGTCCCCAATGAAATACACACACGGTTTTGATCTGGACTGGAAAATCCTGCACTCCAGAGGATCATTCTTGGGAGCAAACAAACACTACTTACAAGTAGGAGGAGCCTGGAGTATCCCTAAAGACACTAAGAGAAACCGCCGTGGATTCTCACTGGCCGTCATTCGAGAACTGAGACTGCTCCAAGTTCAGCAGTGAATATTGTGATCCTTTCTATGGATCTTTTCGGCGCTGTTTGGGCGAGAGGTAAAGTCAAAGAGTGCATTTCTACTTCTATTCTTGTTCTCTTCGCCAGCCAACCCTCAGTCGCCAGCGTTTCTTAAACCATAGTTTAGCTGTGAATAACTGAGATTGTCTTCCTGTGCTGACCACAGTAGCACTGGTGGTCACGCCACTTTCTGGCATTGCTAGGCAGCAGGCCAGCCACCTCAGAGCCTCTGAGACAGAGGAGAGGAAGGATGCCTTCCTTCACAGCCCAGAAGGCACTGTGGGTACCAACCGCCTGGACACTTAGGCTAGAATCAAACCAAACAAATTACAGGGAGTAATTTAGGGACAGGAGAGGGGACCCAGGCCTCAATCCAACCAGTGTTTTCAAAAGCCTCTGTTTTATGAAAGTGCTGTAGTTTAAGATGGCCTTTCTCTTTGCAAATGAATTCCTTTGTGGAAAATTCTGGAAAAAGAGAAAGAATTAGGAGAGAGGAAAAGAAGGGAAGGGAAGAGACAAAATAAGGTTTCTATTGGTAGTTACTGGGTGTACCCTGAGATTTCAGAGATTTAGTTTCCCCCAAGGATTCATCTGTAGTTATTACCAACATTTTGGCCCCTACATCTTCTCTTTAAAATGCGAAGGTGACAGTTGTGATATTCCCTAGTCTTTTCAGAGACTTGCAATTGAGGGAAGTACATTCAGTCACAGCCAGCGGGCAGTATTCACTGAGCAGGCGTCCTGTCTCATGCTAGGATGCACAGGACTCTGCTCTTTTTTGGAAGCTGAGTCTTCCGTATGTGAAACATTAGAAATGGCTTCAACTCCATGTATTAGTAAGGGCGTGGACATGAGACATGAGAAGACAGAATTTAAAATTTGCAAAAAGGAATTCTCAGATGAAGTTTGAGGGGGGTGAAGCGAAGGACTGTGTGAAACACACAATGAGGTTGAAAGTATCAAGTGAATAGTGCATATCTTGATTTTTGACATCTCCTTGCCTTTTAATCTTCCTGCATGTGCATGTGCATACACACACACACACACACACACACACACACACACACTCAGACTAACACATGTCCACTTTCCAATCTCTTCCTTTATTCCTTCTCTTTTACTGAAATCTCACTTATCCCCTTCACTGCCTAGTTAACCTCCCTCTTCTTCATGCCAGAGCTGCTTAGCATCATCAGCCACATTGATCCCCTTCCTGGAAACTTGTCCACTTATAGCCAGCATTGTGCAGTTAAGTACTTAGCGATAGCTATTAATTTAAGAGCGTGCTTTGTTCCTATTGGTAAAGGCTACGGCCCTGAGTGGGAAGATCTGTCTTCCAGGGGGATCAGAAATGGGACAATACAGTGGAGCCACTTTGCAAACACTGGTTTGATTGATGAAAGGCTCAGGGCCTTGTTTCTCTGGGCACATTGTCACCAAGTATCCTCAGTTGAGCAAGCCTTTTTTTCTTAGCCATTTCATCTGTACTACTGAACACACTCCAGCCCTTAATGCTTCTCTTTAATGGCTCTTCAGTTTTCTCTTTTCTATCCAGTGGATGAGAGAGTTAGTTCCTTGTAAAATATTTGAGAACAGTTGCATTGTTCTTAAAAGAGCAATCAGCCTACTTTTTGTTCTTTATACATAAATATTTGTTTAAACTGGGAGAAAAATCCAAACTTGGAAAGTGACACTATGTACTCAGGGTGGAAAGGAGGACAGGTCTCAGGGTGATCTTTTCAGCTAATATATATAATCAGTTGCCATTTCAGGATCAGCTGAGGTTAGTTAATCAGTATGTCGAGATCCAGGACCTTTGTTCTGGCTTAGATTCTCCTGTTCTCTTTTTATCATTTTTTTAAAAAAGTTTTTATGATTTCTCCCCCAGAGGGATGGGAGAGAGCAAAGAGGACTAGAAGAAGAAGATAATTAACAAAGGTGGTTTTGTTAGTGGCACCACTAACAATCTTAAAGACATGCAGGAATAAAGGCTAAAAGCTGATGGTCACAGCAAAATTTTAGGTTTACAGTTAGTTTAAGACTTAGAACATATGTGCCAGCAATGTTCCCATTGCTCTGGAAATATACAAAATAGTAGCCTTAGGCAAAGTGGGCTACATGCAGTATTTAAAATGCCCCACAAGTAGTTCACCCTTTGTTTTTATTTTTTCCAAAGTGTAATCATATGTGGTATGGCTGAAAAATACAGTGAATGCTTAAATTTTATAGAATTATTACTGTAAAAGACACACAGCCATTAATCTTCCTCCAAATTCCCATCCACTTGCTTCACATACACTTATTCCATTGTTCTTGCCACTTTCTGAAGTAGTTTTGGAAGTCATCTTTCATTAGTGTCTTTAGTTAAACAGTTGTGCTGCTTGAATATCTTGATTTCATTCAAAACGTTTACTTTTCACAGACATTTTGACTTTGGAGAAGAGCCAGAAGTCACACAGTGCCAGACCTGGTGAATGCGGTGGATGAAGAGGACATGCGGCAGTGTTTGTATGAGCCTTTCCGTTGAATGTCACCTGGCAGCAGTGTCCACCTCATGAAGGTAAGTGACCTATAGAACTGTTTCAGAAAGTGCCAGGAACAATGGGATAAGTGTGTTTGAGGTAAAGAGAATGTTCTGAGGGAAATTAATCACAATATGATTCTTAATGTAATAAATATTTTTTAACTTAAATATTTGCCATAGTGTTTTATCACATCTTATAAATGCTGTCATTTATTGAGTAACAATTCAGGGCCAGATATCACGTGTCCAAGATTTTCTCATCCATGGGACAACTTTTCACAGTTGCAACAATCACCTTATTGTACAGGTTGGGAAACTGAGTGTGTTAGATACTTCTCTCATTACTGGGACACAATACTGGATGCTCATAAATTAAATGAGGAAAATTTACTTTGGCTCACAGTTTATAAAGTTTCAGTCCATAGTCAACTGGCTTTAAGGTAGGGTGGCATGGAAGAAGGTCATTACAGAGCATTGCTCATAGCCTGGAAGGCAGGAAGCAAAGAGAGATCAAAGGAGAAAGGAGGAAGATACACCCTTCCAGACCCCTTCCACAATGATCCACCTCCTCTGACCAGCATTCACTTTCCAACATCACATTTAGTTATAAACCCATCAGTGCACTAATACACTGATGATTATCATGTCCCTATCATCCTATCACTTCCCAGAAGTCCCACCTCTAAGTGCATTAGACTTTGGGTGGACATTTAGACATAAACTATAACTCTGAGACATTAGAGGAATTAAGCAAACTTTATCTGTTCAACAAATGTTGCTTGCAAATCTTGTTGTTTTAAAACCAGACATAGAGGCCATTTGTGGACCAGGGGTAGAGAGAAAAGGCCACACCAGTAAACAAGCCCAGGCTGGGAACCAGCACCATGCACAGGACACCCCTGGACTACAACAGACAGACCCCAGCCTCTCCCCATGAGTCAGCACCATTTGCAGACCAGGGATGGAAAGAACAAGGCCACACCAGCAAGCAAGTCCAGTCTGGGAACCAGCACCATGCACGGATCACTGCCAGACTGGAACAGATAGACCTTAGCCCCTTTCGGTACATGGGCTGGCAAACAAGAAGTACAAATCCATCCCCCACCACTACCTGCCATAAACAACCAGCTTATCCAGAGAAACACAGGCTGTGGTGATAGGTATGGAGGGGAAATGCAATCGTTGTTTCACTAACATTGCAGGTCTAGGGCCACTAGTCTGATCATAGGTTCAGAGGATAGTGGTACACAGTGTGTCATCTAGGGGGGATCTCCCTCTGGGGGTTGCAGCCATTGTTGATTCCCTATGGTCCTATACCATTTCCATTGTTTTGTTGGGTTGGGTTTTATTCTCTTTTGTTTTGTTTGATTATATCAAATCCAATGGCAGAAGGAGCTATTTCAAAGATAGCAAGAAATACTATGGCAGCAATTTTGGATTTACTATTGACTTGTTTTGAAGTCCTTTATTGCATTCATTGTTTTGTTTTTATTGTTTCTATTTTATTCTGTTCTATTTGATTTTTACTATGTTTGAAGTTATATACAGCTATTTTGAAGACATCAAAAGGCATTATGGCAACTATTGTTGATTTCATAATGTTTTGAAGTCCTGTATCTCTTACATTGATTTGTTTTGGTTGGTTTTATTCTGTTCTATCCTCTTTAATATAAAAAATAAATAGAAATAGACATAGAGATAGTTTCTAGCCTTTATCTAGTGTTTCTTAATTAAGGGGAAGATTTAGGAAATAATAGACTAGGCCATTTTTCTCAAAGTAATATTTTCTGTAGAAACCTCTGCAATCCAGTTGATTAAACTGAATGAAGCAGGGGCTTAGTTTGTTAAAGGGACTTAGTGTGATATTTGCTATGGTTTGAAGAGGATAGTGTCCCCCAAAGTTTATCCATATGTAAACACTTGGTTCCCAGAGTACTGAAATTGGGAGATGCTGTGGACCTTTAGAAGGGGGTCACGTTGAGAGGGTCTTTACATCATTTGGCATGTGTCCTCCAAACACATAGTGGATCTGTGTCTCTGTCTCTGTCTCTGTCTCTGTCTCTCGCAGTCTCTTCTTCTCTCTTGCTTCCTGGTTTATGATGTGAAAACTCAATCTGGCATGCCCTTTTATCATAATGTGGCATCTTCACCAATCCCAAAACAATGGGGCTGCCAGATATTAAATTTAAACCTCTAAAAAACTCTGAGCTGAAAAATCTTTTCTTCTTAAGAGACCTGTCTCAGATATTTCATTATAGTGACACAAAGCTGATTGATGCAGCACTTAAATTACATTCTACTCCTCACACTCCTTCACAGAGAATCCACCCAATTCCCCACATCACATGCTCAGACTTCAATATGAGCTCCTTTATCCTGTCTTACTGAAGGAGTCTGCTTTCTACATGAATGCAATCATTCACAATTCAGACTGTGACTTTTCTTGTCTACATTTTTGCAACTCTGTGATCTTCTCAGCTCTTGTCTTTTTCCCCTCAATCTATTTCTGACATAGCTGTCAATATAAATTTTCAGATATTTAATGCAAACATGTAACATGCAATAAGTAAATCAGGTCCTATTTCTTCCCCTTCGCTTCCCATTGTTCTTAGGATAAAGCCCAGACATGTTAGCACAGCAAATAATGTCTTCCATAACCTGGTTCAATGTTGGATAATGTGATGTGAACCACACATCTCATTTTAAATTTTCTAGTAGCCATATTTTAAAAAGAAAAAGAAAACAAAGGGAAATACTTTCAATATATTTTAGTTTGCTCAAAATATCCAAAGTAGGGCTGGGGATATGGCTCAGTGGCACAGCGCCTGCCTTGCGAGTGTGAGGCCCTGAGTTTGATTCCCGGTACAAAAAAAAAAAAAAAAATCCAACGTATTATCATTTTAAAATACAATCAATATTTTTAAGTGAGTCTGTTATTTTTCAGTCATTTCTGCTTCATTATTCAAATTTGGATGCTAAGTTTTAATCAGAAATGCTGGATCTATGTTTAGATTTCTTGAAACTTACAATTGAATTAATAAATTCACACTCTCAGAAAGTTCCAAACCTATTCAAAATTATTCTAATAGCTGAATCAACAATTAAATTAAAATTAAAATTCCCTTATTCTGTCTCATTAGCCTGACAGCTACCTGTGCCTAGTGGCTACCACATTGGACAACAGAGATCTAATCTAACACCTATTTAAATCTCTAACGGCAGAGACAGGTTGAGTAATCCAACACCAAAATCTGTACTGCTAACAATAGTAATAAAAACAGCCTCAAATTCCAGTAGCTCCAAGATGCTTCCTCTTGCCTCAATACTATTACAATGGCTTCTCTCCTCTGGTTGAGGCTTGGGAATGTACACTGGCCCCTTTGGACTGGCAAAGTGCCGTTTCCCACACTACAGCATTATTTTTCTGGTATTTATTTGGTACTTATCTTGTATAGATTGTGGAATCAGTGTATTATGAACACAAATGTCAGAATTCATAACAAATTCCAGGACAAAAAAAT
>RJWM01002573.1:78001-126530 GCA_004363535.1 Dasyprocta punctata | reverse complement strand
GAGACAATACGGTATTTACACATGTGGGTTTGATTTATCTCACTTATGAGTATGGTCTCAAGTCGTGTTCATTTCCTTATAAAAGTCTCAATGCAATCTTTCTTGATAGCTGAGTAGTACTCCATTGTACAAAAATACCACATCTTTTTTATCCATTCTTTGATTGATGGGCACTTGGGTTGTTTCCAAGATCTGGCTATTACAAATTGGGTTGCTATAAACATGGGTGCACAGATATCACTGTGGTATGATGTTTTCAGTTCTTCTGGGAAAATTCCCAGAAGTGGGATAGCTGGGTTGTATGGGATCTCTAATCATAGCTTCTTGAGGAATCTCCACACTGACTTCCACAGTGGTTGCACCAGTCTACACTCCCACCAACAGTGGAGAAGAGTTCCTTTTTTCCCACAGCCCCTCCAGCATTTGTTGTTGGTTGATTTTTTAATCTTGGCTATTCTTTCTGGAGTGAGATGAAATCTCAGTGTTGTTTTAATTTGCATTTCCTGAATGACCATTGATGTTGAACATTTTTTCATATATTTATTTGCCATTTGTATTTCTTTCTCTGAGAAGTGTGTATTCATCTCAGATGCCCATTTTTGGATTGGGTCCTTGAATTTTAGGGGTCTGATTTCTTTTAATTCTTTATACATTTTAGATAGAAGTCCTTTGTCTGATGGACAATTTGAGCCAATTTATTTTTACTGTGAATTTTTGTTTTCTAATAAATCTATTTCTTTTAGACTAAAGAACTTGATTATTTTCTATGTACTATTCACTTGTTAACAGTAGCTCTTGTTTGGTGTTTAACATTTATAGACCTTTTTTTAAAAGATCACTTATTGCAGAAGAGTTTTGTGGTCATAAGCATGTCATTAGTTTGGTATATCCAAATTTGGTACCGAAACAGAACAGCAACAGGTGGAGATTAATCATTAATGCTTTGCATTTTTTGGACTACAGCAATAAGGCAGTGTCTTGCCAGTTGGTTGAAAGGTGTGTCTTCATTTGAAGGGAAGAAATGCTTTGTTGGTGGTAAATACTCTTCTTATGAATTTCAAAATTGTTAATTTTTAACCCAGAGATAATCTGAAATAAATATACTTTAAATATTACTTGTATAGACTCTCCATCCCCCCAGTACTGGGAATTGAATCCAGAGCTTTCATGAGGGGGAAAGGAAAGAAGAGTCAAGAAAAAAAAGAGAGAGAAAATAGAAGGAAAAAAATGGAAACAAAGCTTTTGTAAATAAGGAGGGGAAGAGAGATTGATGGGAGGGGAGGGGAGGAGAATGGGAAAAAAAAACCAAGGTATATATCATGTACAGTTACAAATTCTCTACAATGAATGTTATTTTGAATATCTAAAATTTACCAAGCCCGGCGTGGTGGCACACGCCTTTAATCTCAGCATTTGGGAAACTGAGGCAGAAGGATCGATGTGAGTTTGAGACCAGCCTGGACTACAAAGTGAGTTCAAGGCCAGCCTCAACTGCATAGTGCGACCCTGTCTCAAAAAATAGGGCCAGGGATTTAACTCAGTGGCCTAACTGCCCATCTGGCAGGCGTGAGGTTGTGAGTTTGACTCCTGGTACCAAAAAAATAAGAATGAAATAAAAAATTTACCAATAAATTTAGAAACACAAAATAAATAATTTTGAGGTAGGATCTTGCTATGTCACTAAGTTGTTCAGGCTGGGCTTGAATTTGTCATCCTCCTGTCTCAACCTCTCAGAGTGCAGGAATTATAGGTGCCACCATATCTGGCTTCCTTTACTTTTGAGTGTTCCTAAGTCATTAGTCTGAAATTCATTTAATATCCAACTGACTCCTTTTTTGAGAAAATCCATCATATTGTTTAAAAGTTGTAAAAGCCTTTGGTTTGAGCCTAAAGCAATAAACAACTTACATCTAACTTTGCAGTCTGCTTTAGAAAGAATTGTTAATCTTTTAATATAGAAAGATGAGCAGATTTAAATTTCACTAATGCAGGGTTGCTCCAAACCAAAGAAAGCATAAGATGTAAATACATAATGGTACATAATACTATATGTAATAAAAAGAAATAATTTTTGTTGTTTTCAAAGATGAATCATTTTTAACAACACCTTAGATATACTGGAAGTACACAGAGTCTAGTTGGAAAGAGCCAGATTTATTCAACTAGATAATGCTTTAATCTAAAAAAGCCAGGACACTTAGGGGAATTTAGAAGTAGATTCAATCTTTTTAATCAAATGAACACTTTTGAGTACCTCCTAAGTAGTCTTACTGTTGTAAAATTATGTCAAGATATTATCTTAGGTATGTTTTACTAGGGATTTTTTATTATTGCCTTATCTTGAAACTGTTAATATTTAAAGGAAAAATGAATATTCTGAAAACATTAGTATTTTGAGAAAAGGAGCACAAGCTTATATGCAGAGTTGCATATAAATCTGTATGTGTGAATTTAAAGCAAGGCAAGAAAATTGGAATTATTTTTCATAAACATGATAGAGTATGTAAAAATGTATTTAGATAAGATTTTGACACATTATTCTAGCAATTAACCAGAAAGAAAATTTAATTTAAAAACTGTTGCATTTTCCTTAATAAATGCTTAACATTCAGCAGTCAGTACTACCTGGACACAGAACACACACACACACACACACACACACCCCTACACCCAGCCCCCACTTTGTAGTCCAGGGGCTGGAGACTTCTGCTGGGCTGCAGGAGTAGGACTTCTCTGGTAGTGGATACATTTCTGGAGCCTAAGCCAAACATTAGAGCTTCGTGGGGAGTTTATTAAAGGACACCGTCTATCTGAATCCATGTTTTCTTGGTCTTACAAAAACTTAACACTTTTTTAGTTTTTTTTTTAAGTCAGCACATATATATTTATTGAAGAATTTTCTAAAAATACACACACATGCGCTAATATATGTATTCCCCCCCGCCAAAAAAAAAAAAAATGCCACTAGAGAAATATTTCTTTTCCTGGTACTAGAAGAGAATAACGTCCCAAGGCCACATCATTCTGTGTGTTGAGTTTAACCCAACTGTACTGCTAGGAGAACTGAGAAAATCATCACTCAAAATACTGTGCTCTGTGGTTACCTAAGAAACCTAGATGAATCTAGATCTAGATATTACTACTATTTTTTTAATCTCCCCCTCTCTTGCTCTTTCTTTCTCCTTTTTACATCCTCCCCTCCCCCTCTCCCTCTCTTTGCCTTTATGTTTTATGAGTTAGGATCTTGCTGTGTAGTCTAGACTGGCTTGATCTCAAAATCATACTGCCTTTGCCTCCAAGAGCTGAAATTACAGATATATGCCACTATGCCTGTTACTCATTTAGTATACGCCTTTCTAGTTCTTCATATTGTCTCTCCTTGCCCCTCTCCCCCATTATATATGCCCATAAAAATATACACACATATCTCTCATTTATTAAAAATTGAATTTAAGGCTTATCTGCAATTTTACTCAGCACTAAAAAAGAAATTCCTTTATGAGTTTGCACTGTATATACTCCTTAGTCTTTATTTTTTATGAGGCTTATTAATCTTTTTCTTACACTTCATGTGTTGGTGTAAATTTTTGCAGTATATCACAGAGGAGAGAATAAAGCATAACTTACCTTCTAACTTTCCCTTTGCTTAGGGGTAAAGCTACCGCGCCTGCTTCTTAGGCCTTGCCTAATACCAGTGATTTTGAGTTCACTGCTTTTCAATGGGGTGAAGTAGTTGTGATTTTGATTTTCCCTTCCCTGATGGTTAGTGAGGAAGAGTATTTTTTCATGTACTTATTGATCATTTATTTATAAGGCTCTTTAGATCTATTGCCTATTTTTTGAATTGAGTTGTTTGAGTTTTTAGGTTGAATCTCAGGAGTTTCTTTTATATTCTGTATATGAATCCCATGTTAGACATATAGTTCACAATATTTTCTTCCATTTTGTAGGTTGTCTCTTATTTTCCTTATTCTCAGCCATGCCTTGGTAAGGTCATCTTAAGCAAGTGTTCCCGAGTCCAGCATTGTCTCGCTCTCATTGACAGTTGTGCCCTAGTGAGAAGACTGGCACATTTGTATCCTGGATTCGGGTGGCTTTTCTGACAGAATCCAAAAGAGGTGATGAGAGCTCTTGAGGCCTCCAGCTGAGGGCAGAACAGACTGTTGGTGCTCATCAGCTGTTGATAACTTCTTTTCCGTAAGGTACTGCTCTATGCTAAACAAATGATTTCCTCTTTTCCCTTTAATTAAATAGCTGAACTGTAACTTGCCCCACTTTACTCTGTACTCTGGATATGCCAAGGAGATCGTGGCTTAAAGTAATCATTCTCAAAGTATAGTCTTGGGTCCCCAAGTTTCAGTTTCCACAAGGAACTCCCAGTTAGTTAGCAGGTAGCTTAGTGTCTTCTTTAGACAGCCTGCGTCCCCATGTTTGAGCCCCTGGAGGCCTCCTTAGTCACAGAGTGTCCCCCCTTCTTCCAAATGCCAGCAAGAGAACTCAGTGTAATAACACATGACTTCCCTTCCTTCTTGTTGACATTTTCTATCAGCATAGAAGAGCAACCCTGCTCTGTTTGTTGACAGGTGTTACCGCTAAGATGTCTGTTAGTCTGTCTGTTAGTCTGCAGGCTGGGGTCACAAGAGTGACCCCAGTGAAGGTCAGGCTTGCAGTGTTATAGGTTCATTCTTTGACTTAGTAGTTTAGTACCAGGGAGACTGAGGAAAGAGACACTGCTGACATTGCTTTAGACTGTGCTAGAATCTGTCCTACCCAGTAAACCCAAAAATCAGCACTGTGGGACCCCCAAGTCACCATTGTCAATTAGTCTTTTTTCCAGACTGTTTTGTTTCAGGCAGGTCCATGCCTCTTCTTGCCAGGGGATTTGATTCAACCTCTAATTTTAAATCTCAGGAATGTTTTTCTCTTTCCAGAAGGGATTAAGGTCCTAGAAAATTAGTCTCTCAGACTTTAGCAAATCTGCCTACGAAGAGGCTGAGTCTGCTCTACTGAGCCATTGGACTTTCCCCTCCCAGTGCCAGCCACGCCTATTCCCAGTCCTGAGGACAGTGGACACTCACCCTTTGCCAATTACGGGAATTGTCCAGGCAGCTTTGCTCTCAAGAGAGTTAACCTAAGCATGATATCTAAGATTCTTGCCCCTAAACAAGAAACAATGTCACAGTTTTTAAGTGTGCTCCTTCAAAGAGATCTCAGTTAACACCTATTACATACTTTTAGAAGCTTGTGGTATATATCACCAGTTGCTCTCTGGGGAATTATACTAGCAAAAAATAGATTGCTAGGAAAACACTTTTGTTTATTTATCTATTGTCGTGCTGGGACTCAAACTCAGGGCCTTGTGAATGGTTGGCAAGCACTACTGCATCCCCAATATAAAAAAAATTTAGAGTTCAAACTGTGCTCTGAAATGTCACTAACAATTAGAATTATTCTTATATTAGACTCATACTTTTCTCCCAATGTTTTTTGGCTATTCACTAAATATTAACTTTATGTGACCATGTGATTTGTGACCTGTAGTAGTATTTTGAATAATGTGTTCTGTAATATAGTAGGTTTATAGATGAGAACAAAATAATGAGAATATAAGACTTAGATCATTAACAGTGTCTTCAGGCTTATGTGGTAATACTGTATTTTTATTTTATTTTATTTTATTTGTTTGTTTGTCTATTTATTTTGTGGCACTGAGGATCAAACTCACAATCTCGCATCTGTCAGGCAGGTGCCCAAGCCACTGAGCCAATCTCCTGGCTCTAATTTTTTGAAACAGGGTCGCACTATCAGTTCAGTCCCAGCCTTGTGCTCACGTTGTAGCCCAAGCCAGCCTTGAACTCTCAATGCTCCACCTGTCTCAGCCTCCCGAGTGCCAGGATTAAAGGTGTACGCCACCACCCCTGGCTTACTGTATTTTTAAATCACTTTTGATGATGGCAGAAGCAGCTGTTTATTTACTAAGGTCTCCTAAGTGCAAAGTGCTTTATACTGTATGTAATACCTAATCTAATTCTTAAAGAAAAACCATGTTGTTACTATTTACATTTTTAATGATACCATCATTCCGTTTTCTAGATGAAGAAATTAAAGCCAAGCGTGGTAGTGCATACCTATAATATCAGCTAGTAGGGATGCTAAAGCCGGAGGATCACAAATTTGAGGCTATCCTGAAAAATTTTGAGAAATCTGTTTTAAAATTTAAAAGAGCCAGGGATGTAATTTAGCAACAGAGTAAGTGCCTAGTATTAGCATGCATGAGGCCCTGAATTCAGTTCCCAATACCATCCCCCCATCAGAGAGGTAATAGCATTATCAAAATCATGATAAACGAAGGTTGATGTTCCTCTAAGATAGCCATGTCTAACACTGGGAACATAGTTCCTCAGAGTCAGGACTTTGAGTATTGACCTATTTGTTTCTCACCTTCTCTAAAGTGGTAGTGATTTCCAGGAGGCCCTCAGTGCTCATAGTTGCATGATTTGCACAGGATTTCAAAGAAAAGTTAGGTCCAGATACAAAGTGAGAGGCACAGTTCTCCACACTTCCCTTACCTCTGAACTTCTGACACTTGACTGGAAGCTGGTGGGGGGCATTCCTAAACCACACTGCAGGTATCTAGCTCATTAAAGGACTCGCAAGCAGATTAAATTCAGTTCTGGGAAGACACATATATGCAGGGCCCAAGTAGAGCTTCTGTTGTCCTTTCTTCATGGAGTCAGGACACATACTCTTCTTGTATTTATGAGTCACAATATACAGGAAATGCTTCCAACCAGGAAAAAACTCCCAGGCAAAGTGCTGAGAGCTTTTATTGGGGCTTAATTACATTCATGTGACTGATTGGTTGCTCTTCTGTTTGTTAAAGTACTATCTACCCAAAAGCCCCATTCTAAATCTCATTGTCACTCTCTGGCTAGTCTCAGGAAAAGGTTATCTTTGCTAAGGGCAAAGAGCAATTCACTTCTGTGGCCAGGTTAAACCTACTACACAAGGGTCCCTGTCCAGTTGAGTGCCCACTGCTTGCCTGACTGCACACAGTGTTGTCCCTTTAAAAGGTGGGTCACTTCAGCTTGTGCTTTGAAGCATGGCAGGGAAGCTGAGGCATGCATGGACTATGGGTGAGTATCAAGGGTATAGGTTTACCCTGTCTTTTATAAACTCTGAAGAATTTGTATATCATCAATAAAATTATAAAATGACTCCAATGTTTACAGACAAAATTTTCCTAGTATTAAAAATGTATAAGCAAGTGTATTACGATTTTTATTCAAAGTTCAATATAGTTAACCCTCACAACATACATGCACACCCTAGCAGAGAAAATATGTATAAACACGTATGTATATCAGTGCACCAAGGTCATGTTTCATATGTACTTTTTACCATCAGTGGACAAGTTCACCTAAACTGGGTGTTTTCCTAAGTAATTGCTTATTGTTTACCATCAATGTTCATTATTCATACACATATTTGTAAATTTACCTACTTGTTAACATTTATTTGTAACCCTGAAGCAAATGCTGGCAGCATTTTTTAGGTCATTTGCAAATATTCAATGTGCAGTGAAAAATTCTAGTCATGTGACCTGCCCATATCCAGCTGTGGTTGAACTCTTAGCTCCTCCTTTCAGCTCCTTTAAGTATCCTTGTTTGTGATTTATTTAGTGCCATGGGTTTTTTTGTGTGCATGTTTCTGTTTATTGGTGGTGATGGTAGTGATTTTGCTGTTTAAAATGCACGACTAGCATAGTGTTGCAGTTCTGTCTGATGTTCCTCAAATGCAAGAAGGCTATAGTGCATCTCATGGAAAAAATACATGTGTTAGATAAACTTACTGGCAAGAGTTACAGTACTGTTGGCTGTGAATCCATAGTAGGTAACTAAATAAGGTGTTTTTAAAGGAAAATACTTAAAAGTAAGATTAGATATTAATTGATGAAACTGCCATGACTGGGGCGCAGGAATCTGTTTCCCATAAGAGAAGTGGTTCTGTATTTGTTCCAAAATTCAGTGTTAGTGATAATGAGAAGCAACTATATCTGCTGTGTTACTTATTCTGTTTTTTATTTTATTCTTTAAGCAGATTTTTCACATTATTTTCTTATGCGTCTTATTCGTGTCTTGCTGTGTGACCCTCTGACTCAGTGTTTGTATGTTTTATGATAACACATCACTAATAAAGTGTGAGGTTGTATTTTAATGCTTGGGAACGGAGGGTTGAGTGTTTTGATTCTGTGACCATTTTACTTGAGGTTCATGTTCATCTTTTCATTAAGCTTTGGATTTTTCTTACCTCCTTGGGCCTAGATTTTTAGGACTAGTTTTATTAATTAGTCATTTTAAATACCAGTAGAGTTAGGTGATCTGACTGGCTAAACTTTTCCACACCAAAAACTGTGTGTGCTGATTTAGCCATAGTCTTGCCGGCAGGGATTTTAGCTGCCAAAATGATCCTTCAGCTATGATTGCCTTCCTTTACTCTCATTACTCCGTTTCTGCTCCTGTGTTTCTCTTCTATCTCTTTCCACTGCCTCTTCACACTGTCTTCTCTATCCGCACTCAAGCAGAGGGAGGGAAAAGAACTCGAAGAGCAGATGTTTACCTCCTGGTCTTTGTGGTTCCCTGGAGACACTCTTTACTATGGAAGTGTTTCTCATTTCCTGGATTTGATTGTCCAGGACACATGAGGACTAGAATCTTTACCCTGCTGCTCTCCTCTCTTCATGTTAGTAAGACCAATTACATGGGAATCCTCCAAATGTAACAGGTAAAAATACAGAAATATTTAGTATTTTTGGAGAATAAAATTGTCTGGTCAGTTTGCTTGAAAAAGAGAAATCCAGTGGTTTTGATATAGGGGAACGAAACTCCCAACCTACTATATGTCCGGCGCGAGTTTGTGTTCTCTAAAATCGAAGAATGAATTTTAGGAACAACAGAGGTTAAGAACAGAAATATTTATTGAGAGAAAGAAAGCCTCTGTCTCAGAGAGAGACAGAAGGGGTCCCGAGTGGGTTGCCAAAGACTCTTGTCTTTTCTAGTGACTTTTATAGAGTAAAACCCTGATGGGAAAAACTGGGAACTTGCAAGGCAGATGGGCTTGAGGTGGGACAGAACTGTGGTCAACCAATAAGATTAATTGTTTAGGTAAAATTGACCAAATCAAAGTCAAATGGGGAAGTGAGTCACATAGTAAGTGAGCAAGCATTCTTATGGATCAGGGGATTGGGATGGCAATTCCTGGCTTCTCAAGATGATCCATACCTAATCCCTTATGCTTATACTTAGGTTGTGGTTGCATTTGTTTTGCCTTCTGTCTTGAGATCTGGCCCACAGCAAGAGGTGTGTATCTCTTCCAAGGTCACAAGATTATCTGATCCTCTGTACGGATTCCTTTGAGGGTCTAGCACTGTCTGACTGCCTATAATATTTCTAACTAACTCAGTTGCGTGTAACAGTTTCAGGGATCTTTTAGTGAAATAATTGTTAACACCCCCCCCACCCCAGAATGGCTTTATTGACTCTTATCTCAGTGATTGTGAGAAATGAGTTCTAACAGCAAATACTAATCATAATTTTTATGATAAGCAGTTGAATAAATATAGTAACTTCCTTTTGAACAGTTTCATAAGACTATATTGTAAGAAAGTAAGAACAAAAAGATTAAAAATCTTTTAAACTGGGCGTGGTGGCACACGCCTTTAATTCCAGCACTCGGCAGGCTGAGGTAGGAGGAGCGTTGTGAGTTTGAGGCCAGCTTGGGCTACAATGTGAGCACAAGGCCGGCCTGAGTTACATAGTGCGACCCTGTCTCAAAAAACTAGGGCCAGGAGTTTGGCTCAGCAGCTTAAGCGCCCTCCTGGCAGATGCGAGGTTATGTGTTTGATTCCGATGCCAAAAAAAGATTAAAAATCTTTTAATACCTTTTAGTGCCTAGCACAATACCTAGGACAAACAGAACTCAACCAGTATATACTAAAGGTTAAACACCTTGCTTAAAATATATTCAGTAACACTAATATGTTTGTTCTTTCAGATGCTGATGAATATAGACCTCCTGTTTGGAAATCCTATTGTAAGTATACAAATAAATTTAATTGTGTGAGTTATAGTGCTTTATAAATATTATAAAAGTGTTAGGATTATTAGATATAAAGATTCATTTCATTGTGTACCCATTGTTGAAAAATTTAATTCAAGACAAAGTTTGGGAGTAGCATAAGAGAAACAATTATGGTGAAATGAGTATTTCCACAAAATCTATATATGATTTGCATGTCTGGAATGCATCTCATCCCCTCAATTTGTGTATTCTAGGTAGTAGAACTTGAATTCACTTGTTTAGAGTGGCTGATAAAACTAATGCAAGGGAAAGCTATGAATCCAAGCAATGTGACTGTTCTGATCCTGACTCTTTTATGTAAATGATGATATCAGCAGGCTATCTTAGTAAAAAAAAAGCATAAGAAAAATCACCTTTTTAAATAGTTGCTTTCTCAAAAGAGGATTTTTATTGTGGTGCTGGAGAAAGGAATATTTGATTTCTACAGTGCTATTTAAACTTTGCTTTAGGATAAGTATTTCTTCAAAAGCATCTACGTTCTTGGTTCTTTATTTTCTCTTCCCTGTTTCCTAGGAATATTGTTTTATCAAATAAGATATATTCATGAGGTTTTAAGAACAGTGTTAATATAATCAAAGTTTTTGAGAAAACTATGAAAGCACTATTGTAGAAACAGTACTATTAAGTTTTTGTGTGTTGTTTATAAAGTTAGTTGAATAAGCAACCTAAGAAACTTGTACTTAAAATGTAGATTATTAACATCTTTGTAAAAGAGGAGAGTTATTCTAAAAGTTGTTTTTGAAACAGGGCCCTCACTGTATAGTTCAGGTTGGCCTTGAACTCATGAACCTACTACCTCAGTCTACTATTCTAAATTTTGATGTTTGTAAATTAATAAAATCTGCTGGCCAAATGAGAATTATTGTAATTCAAGCTCTCATTGGTTTAGATTCTCAGTAACAACAGATAGTTTTATTTTCATAGGTTGCCACTTTGGGCTAAGTGTAAGAATGAATAGTCTCTAAAAAGATAGCCGTAGGTAATTTTCCTCCCTGCTGATACCTGTTTTTTTCTCTGGGGTATAAAATTCTTAATATGTAGAAATGACTAATATTCTTTATCTCATGAAGATTTTGTTTTATACTCTTTTTGGCTAGAAGCCCTTTTAAAATTCTTTACAGATTTTCAGCTTATCTTTGACCCCTTAGTTTTGATTTGTACCCTGCACATTTTTAGTGTAAGGAATATTTATAATGTCTCAGGCTGTTACTGAGTTTATGGTGATTTTATTTTTACCCTGAAAATAAAATTTATTAGTAAATGTGGTATATGTGATTGTATCTTCTTGTCTTTCAGTAGCTACCATTTGTTTTTTAAAATGTTCTTTTTGTTGACAGTTCCTTTACTGAAAATTTTTTTTTTTTTTTTTTTTTTTTTGTGGCACCGGGGATCAAACTCACAACCTTGCACCTGCCAGTCAGGCACTTAAGCCACTGAGTCAAACTCCCAGCTGAATTTTATTATTTTTCATAAAGAGTTATTTAATATCTGAACTTGCCACCATCATTTTAAAGGTAGTAACATGGAGCCACGCGTGGTGGTACATGCGTTTAATCCCAGCGCTCCGGGAGGCCGAGGTAGGAGGAGCGTTTTGAGTTCGAGGCCGGCTTGGGCTACAATGTGAGTCCAAAAAACTAGGGCCAGGAGTTTGGCTCAGTGGCTTAAGTGCCTGCCTGGCAGGCGCAAGGTTGTGAGTTTGATCTCCGGTGCCACAAATAAATAAATAAATAAATAAAAGTAGAAACATGGAAGGAACTATTAGAATAGATGACTTGTGACTATCAAGTGAAAAAGTTCTGATTCAAGGGTATTTTGTCATTAAACTGTTTTTAAAGCCAGATGGAAAGGTTCTTTAAAAAAATCCTTATAAAGCCATGATTAGATCTTCTGAGATTTGAATACAGTCAAATTTTAACCGTGAGAAAATATATAAAAATTGCGTTATAACAATGAATTTTGTTGTCACAGTATGGTTGTCAAAATTCTGATCTCAGAAAAAAAAATTGTGATTAGTTTCAATCTGTTTTGTCTTTCTCACTGTCAGACAATTTTATAGCTAGCTATAATTTTAAAAAGATATTTGTTGATGATAATTTGATTTTGCCTATTGAGTCTTTATATAATAGTAAAAAAAAAACTTTGAAGACTGACAAACCTGTTAAACCTTAATTTTTTTTTTCAGTAGAGACTGAAATTTTAAATAACTAAGATAGTTGGCCTTGCCTACTACTCTTATAATCAATCATTTTATTTAAAGGCCAGACCTATGTACATATATTTGGTTGGAGTTGATAATAGACAGTAAATTACTCAGTTTTTGGACTGATAAACTATAATGCATATATTTAGTACTTTTTACTGTTATGGGACCTAAATTTAGCTATTTAAAAATTCTCAAAATAGTAGTAAAAGTTGAAATAGATTGAAATTTTTTTAGAAAGTGAGGCATGCCAGTTCATATAAAAAAGTATGTGTAGATGTGTGCCAGTAATCCCAACACTCGGGAGGCTGAGGCAGAGGAGCACCGTGAGTTCGAGGCCATCCTGGGCTACATAGTGAGCCTAAGATCAGCCTGAACTACATAGTGAGACCCTGTCTTAAAAGAAACCAAAAAAAGGGCTGGGGATTTAGCTCAGTGGCATTAATGCCTGCTTTACAAGTGCAAGGTCATGAGTTCGATCCTTGGTACCAAAAAAAAAAAAAAAATCAAATGAAAACTTCAGGAAATTTTGATTGTGCATTTTCAGTACATCTAAAGAGGACAGTATAATTTTAATATCAAAAGTTGCTATGTGTCACAGTTTCTTTTTTTTATTTTACAGAGTGTGTAACAGAATAAAAGTAATCAAAACAAACCAATGTAAGAGATACAGGACTTCAAACATTATGAAATCAACAGTAGTTACCATAATGCCCCATGATGTCTTCAAAACAGCTGCAGATAACTTCAGACGAAGTATAAATCAAATAGAACAGAGTAAAATAGAAACAATAAAAATAGAACAATGAATGTGATAAAGGACTTCAAAACAAGCCAATAGTAAATCCAAAATTGCTACCATAATATTGCTTGCTATCCTTGAAATAGCTTCTCCTGCCATGGAATTTAACATAAACAAAATAAGAGACAATAAAACCCAACCCAACAAAACAGTGGAAACGACATAGGACCTCAAAACAAGACCACAGGGAATCAACAATGGTTGCAACCTTCAGAAGAAGACGCCCCTAGATGACACACTGCTCAGTGATATCCTCTGAACCTATGAGCAGACCACTGGCCCTAGACGTGCAGTGTTACTGAAACACCAAAGCACCACAGGCATCCAATTGCATTTCACCTTAATTATCTATCATCACAGCCTGTGTTTCTCTGGATAAGCCGGTGGCTTGGGGGTGGGGGGGCACAATGGCACTTCTTGTCTGCCAGCCATTGTGCCAGAAGGGGCTGGGGTCTGACTGCTCTTAGTCCACTGGAGGCCCATGCACAGAACTGGTTCCCAGACTGGGCTTGTTTGGTGCTGTGGCCATTGTTCTCTCTCCAGTTTCTTGTTTTTATCTTTGTCTTTGGCATGATAGGATCTGAACAACTTTCCACAGTTTTTCTATAAAAGATTTATTTTTCTTGTAATTCTATAAGACACTTACCTCTGCCTCTGTGTGCTTTCCATTTTTGGTTCAGTTGAGTTTATGGAAACATAATTCTGAAACCTTACAAATACAAACCAATAGGGCAACAGAATTGCCAAGTCAGGCCGGGGATGTAGCTTAGTGGCACAGTATCTGCCTGGTAAGTGCGAGGCCCTGAGTTCAATTCCTAGCATCAAAAAAAGAAAAAGAATTATCAAGAAGTCTGAATTGAGGAGTCTTTTAAAGAAGATACAGTTTTCTTTTCAGTATGTTTAGGTTAAAACAGGAGTCTCACATGTAAATAAGAGCCACAAGTGAGGTAGGGGCTGTGAGAAAGCAGACCTGGGGCCTCAGTTCAACCCCCTTTGTGGTCACGGAAGACTTTAGGTGCACTTTTTGAGTTTTAAAGAGAAGCTGAAATTTTCTTTTGCTTTTGTTGTTAAATCTCTTAATGTTTAAACATTAAAAAACAAACACTAAAACCCGGCAAAACACATGGGAACCAGTTTTGATACCAATTTGTGATTTCTGAACTTGAACAACAATGAATTGTCTCTAAGACTGAGAATTTCATTGTGAGTATATTGTTGTAGCCAGGGATTGTAAGAACAAGACGATACAAGACACATAATTTATAGTGTTTTATGTTAGTCACCCAGAGTCCAATACAAGAAGTGTAGGAAATCTGTACACACAATAAAGACCTAGAAGATCCATCTGAGGGCATGGATCCCATGGCAATAACCTGCATGAGTTCAGCTGAAAACCTAGAGTCCACGATAGTGACTCATGCGAGTCTACTTCACAGATCTGTGCTGGGAAGACCCAGAGGTCAGCAGTGGAAGCTAGAAGGTTTATGCCAGTGGGGTAAAGGATCTGTGCCAGTAGGTTGAGGGTTCTGCACTGACATTCAAAAAAGGACCAGGGCTCCCCTGAAAAGTACACAGCCATCCTCAGTGACCATGAGGTCCTGAGTACCTCTGACAGTAACAGCTGAGTTCATATCAGGAAATCAGTGTGACAAGCTTCTCCTGGAGATTGAACAGCACACATCCTCCCCTCCAGAGCCAGGAAGCAATGCTCAAAGTAAGGACCAAAGCTTCCCCACAGTGAACTGCAAGCATTCTCAGTGACAAGGTCCCGAGCTCCTCCGATGGTAACAGCCGAGTTCATATCAGGGAATCCAGCATGACAAGCTCCTCTAGGAAAACCAACAGCTCCAAACAACAACACGACTCTTCCTCTCGAGGTCTCCTTTTTATCCTGGCAGCTTTCCTCAGCTGGGCCATCTACATCAGCACCATGATGATTCAGTTCAGTTGGTATTTAAGTTGACCACCAGTTTTTAATCCACCACAATATAAACATTGATACTTCTAAAGTGATTGAAAACATGTAGATACTATAATCCTACCCTCTCACCTGGAATTTAGCTATTAACTTTTGACAAATCATTTAATGATTGTACCAATTTAAATTCAGCTAAGTTCCAATTCAGATTATCAAAAATTCAAACTAAGGGAGAAGTGCCAGAATTAATTAGATCTTACTACTATGTGTAATTTTTAATAATTCTTTTGATACATATTCCCTGAATCCAGATTTGCTATATTTTGTCACAAAATACCCAGAGGCATCCCCTGTTTATTAAAAATGAATCTTAAAGAGAGATCAGTTAACCATTGATAGCCAGTGAGGAGGCATATGCCTAAAAAGTTTCCAAGAAACAGAACTATATTCTTTTGGGTAATGAGAAGGACTGAAAGAAATAGAAAAGTTTATAACTTTATGTGACTTTATGTTAGGCAAAAACCAAAAATTATGCCTCTTGAAACTGATAAAAACAGAATAAAACTTGGATCAGTTCTCATGAGATGATATTGTCACTGCTTTTTTTTTCAGTGAAGAGAGGCATTGAATTTACTTCTGGACAGGACATGTGGATGACAAAGGAGGCCATTGTGCTTTTTTATTTTTTTAACTATCTTAACTTTTTTATGTACATATACATAAATGTATACTTAGTTTTTCTTTCAGTTTGTCACACAAGTGAAACAGTGATGCTTACATGTGTGACTTACTTATTTCACTGATAAGTATGTTCTCAAGGTGCATCCATTTAAGTATAAAAGTGTCCAGTTTATCATTCTTTATAGCTGAGTAGTATTCCATTATATATAGAAATACATCTTTTTTGTCCATTCCTCAGTCGATTGGCATTTAGGTTGTTTCCAAGATCTGGCCATTGTGAACTGTGCTGCTGTAAACATAGGTACACATATATCACTGTATCACTGCTTTTTTCATACTGTCTTAGTATTTGCTCTCTGAATGGGTGAGCGCTTAGTAATGATAACTGGATACTGCAGTATTTGTGCTTTGAGCCACAATAAACGTTTTATTTTCTCTAGTAACTTTTGATGTTCTTGTTGGCCGTCATTCAATTTCATAATTGAGTTTTACAGGTGACAGTACTTTTCAGACCATTTTATTGACAAAGGAAAATGCGTAATCTTTTGAACTATTATAATGAAATTAGCAGAAATGTGAACCAAATTCTCATCTTACAGTTATAGTTACCAATATGGAGGAATGGACACAAAGAATCCTCTTTTCTTATAAATCACATTTTGGCTTCTCTTAAGGAAAATGGAGACTTACATGCGTCTTTGGGTGATGCACAGGTCCTGTTATCATCAGGGCCAGACAAGTTTGCTTTCAGTGCTATTCTTCCCCATCTCAAAATTGCTCCTTCACATCACCTCTTTAATCTCGTGTTGCCTTTTTTTTTTTCCCCTTTGGTAGTAGTGGTGCTAGGCATTGAACCCAAGGCCTCGTGGATGCCAGGCAAACACTTTACCCCTGAGCTATGCTACCAGCCCTTTTCACTGTCTCAAGAAGTATTTTAAATATAGTAACTCTCACGATGAAATATGAGTGTCCGAAACTATCTTTAACATATTATAACGTATTTCAAACCTTACTGAGGAAATGTTTAATTTTTAATTTTTTTTAATTGAGACAAAGTCTTGCTCTGTTGTCCAAGCTCACCTTGAACTTGAAGTGATCCTCTTTCTCAGCCTTTTGAGCTCTGTGATTACAGGCATTTGTCACCATTTCTGGCTTGTTTTTCAATTTTTAAACAGGAAGGCTGTATCTTCTCAGTTTCTTTTAAATTATAGCATTACTCTGATGTTATGTCTTAATGATGAACTAGACTGCATCATGGTAATCAAATATTATAAAGAATTTTGAAATAATTTCAGCCACATGTAACAATAGCTTTTCTTTATTGAGCGTTTACTATTGTACTGGGAACTGCTTTAAACCTTTATACATAGGAAGTTATTTAATCTTTATAGTTATTTGTGAAGTAGAAACTATTACCCCCTTTATAAACAAGGAAAACTGAGACACTGTATGCAACATTAGTGGCAGTGCTCCATTGTTCACACCTCAGGTGATTTAAGAATTCAAATTCTCACAATTCTGTATTCCTTTTTGCATTGTGTTACAAAACAGTGAGTGATGTGTCTGTGTGTTTTCAATATATAGATTGTGTGTATGTATGTGTGTGTGTGTGTATAGCTTAATTGTATATATTTATGTATGTTTCCACAACAAATATGAAAGAATATGGTCATAAATGGAAACTATATTATATCCAGTTGAAATGAGTCACAGTATCTGACAGTTCCAGATGTCTGAGTAGTTCTATGTTATGTTGACAAAATATCTACATACTTAAGTACAGTATTAAATAATTTATAGATATGATTGTATAATTTTAGAACTAGAAAAACTCTGTTTTAGAGATAAACACAGTTTTCTCCAACAGCCACATATTCTATTCTTTTTTTTTTTATTTTAAGTCAAAAAACTTGAATTAAGGAAGGAGATCATGGTAGTGTCAGTACAATTTTCACAGATCTGTTTCCAGATACCCTAAAAATTTATCCACTCTTGGGAAAGTTTTTTAATGTCTGGTTCTTTCTTTTGCCACATTTCTCTAGTTGAATAACTGGTAGTATCTTTGCCTCGTAAAATTGTTTTTAGGGAAGATCATATTTGAAGATAAATATCTGCAGTATAAATTAGGAGAGAAACAATATGTGTTGTTACTTCTAGCCTATAAATCCTAATTTTAGTTTTAACTTTGGCACTTAATAATGTACTTTAAAATATATGTTGATTATTGGTTTATATCAGAGAATGCTTTAATATACCCACAACAAAGTAGGAGAAATAAATGGCCAGATTATGAAGAATAGAGCTAAATATCCAGCATGGGTTTGTTATAAGGTAAAAAGACATTTGTCAGTTATGATTTTTCTTCCTGTGCTTGCTCCTAGAGTTCACTGAATTTAGTTTACTTTGTTTATAACATTTTAATTTAATAACATGAAATGAACCAGTTTTCTTATGAGCATAAAATGCAGCCAGTTTGATATCCCTAATATATTCATAAGTTCTGCATAAAGGAGACTGACATCTTTTATTTCTGCCTTCTTGTAGTGTATCAACTACAGCAAGAAGCCCCTCATCCTCGGAGGATTACCTGTACTTGTGAGGTGGGTGCAACAACACCATTTCGAGAAAGTTATTCTTAGTCATGTTTCCCAAGCTTTAACCTGCCCCTGAGGCTTGGTTGTTTATTTGATTAACCATTTGGAACATTGATTGGCAATGTAATTGGTAATACATATTAAAATACACAAAGACTGAAACATTCAACAGTGTAGAACATACTTAGCTGATAAGACTGTGAGGCAACAGTTACCCTCAAACATTGTTGATAGGTATGTGAGGTGTTAAAACTTTAAGAGTTTTTGGAATATTTAACAAAATTATACCCATATTTACTCTTCGACTTACTACCTCAGATTCTAGGAATTTACTCTGAATTACCTGTTCAGATATGGAAGAACATATATTTAATATTTTTCATTGTAGCAGTATTAGTAATAACACAATATTGGGAAAAAAAACTAAATATCTCTGCACAAAGACTAAATATAACACTAAAAAAATAAGTTTTAATGAATCAATATGTAATAATTTCAAGATACAAAATGTACATGTTTCTTTCTTTGTAAAGAAGAAAGAAACACGTGGCTTAATTTTGCAAAGGAAAAACATGGGAAGGATTAAGCAAAGACCAGTGAAATGGTTGCTGTAAGGAGAAGGTGAGTACCAGGGAGGAGTGGGGAATGACACTGAGACTCCTTGAGGCTGTATATTTATACATGTCGTTGTGACTCTTCAGCTATGTAAATGTTTCATATAGTCACCTAACAACACTAATTAAAAAATGATAAAAAAAAAAATAAGACCCTAAAAGTAAATAGAAGTAGAAACAAATGAACTGTTATGGCTCCTGTCTAGATGTCTCCCTGAAAGCCTCTTCCTCAAGATCAAAATGACTGTGAAAGATAAACACTTTTTAATTGTTAAAGATACTGAGGCAGCCATTGACAGCCCAACTAAAGACACAAAAAAGGACTGTAAAAATTGCTTTAGAAAGTGGCACTATGCACCAGACATGGTGGTGCACACCTGTAATCCCAGCACTTGGGAGACTGAAGTAGGAAGATCATCATTGTGAGTTCAAGAGCAGCCTGGTTTACATAACGAGTTCAAGGCCAGCCTGCACTGTATAGTGAGACCCTGTCTCAGAAACAAAAAGCAAAACAAAACATAGAAAGTGGCACTATGATGTGTATTCAAGGTGAGGGTGTTCTGAGGGAGATTAATAGCAATATCTGATCCTGTAATAAAAATTTTAATTTAGCATATTGTTGATCATACCTTGGATAGTTACAAAGAGAATTTATAATTTATAACATTAATCAGAAATTTCATGACATTTTCTTTTGAATGTCCAGATTATATGGAAATATAGTCATTTCACATACAGAACGAATATGTGGTGCTGGATGATTGTATTTCATTGCTGCTGTGCCTTGATCAAGGATGATCAAGTAATTTTACATGTAATAAGAGTTTTAAAACACTAATAAAATTGTCTGCTATGTTCCATGTTTTATCCAGATATAACTTTTTAAACTTTTGACACTGTGATATTTGCAGTATTATCTGAAGTACTTATTAGTAACACAATCTTTATTGAGAAATAACTACACTATGCCTTTCTCAAATGAAGGTTTAATAAAAGAAATAGAAAAGACAAGGAGTTGAAGTGCTCATTAAGAATCATTGTAATTGTATGAAAATTTTTTCACAGTAATAAACTACATAACTCTAAAGGATCTCAAAAAGTATGAACCAGTTTTTCCTGAAGTAAATTCTTTGAAAAACAATTCAGTTGGCCTAACATAAAGGAACAACAAGCTGATGTGGTCCAAGTGTTCAGTCTTCGGGTGTTCCACCTTGATGCAATGTAGTAGTATGGAGTAGATGGACCTGAGAATCTGGAAATTACTTCTCCTGATACAGTTTCATGATGTGATGGGCAACACAGCCATCATCTGAGGAACCACACCATACACATTTTACACTGTTGCCTAAAGGCTTGTATATAAGCATTGGGAAACCTGAAAATCAAATTATGCACTTGGTATTTTATTTCTTAACCCTAAGAATCTATTTATCTTTTTCACTCTGGTTGAGCATCTTTTCAGAACAAAATAGCATTCATGTTTCGATGGCAAATTGGAGTGCATGGAATGCTTCTGTGTGTGAGAGGACTTAGTGTGGGATGTTTCTACTTTTACGCTGTGACACCCTTACTCATTAAAATCTTGTAGACTATACTTATGTCTGATTGTTTTTAATAGAGGTTAAGTGGTTATACATAAATGTGTATCTTTATTTTGATAATTGAGAGTGATAAATTGTTCTGTATTAATCTCTGGTTTGCTTAATATCTGTTTTCCCGAGCTGGTAAAGGGCAAATACAAAAAGGAATTATGGTGCTTTTTAAAAAGAAGTGCAATGACATTTGTGGTCAACCTCGTTAAAATAATTCCATTTATACATAACATAGAAGCATTGAAAATGTTTATCAGCCACTAATTCTAATGGCCTGGTTATTCTGTTGAGTCTTTATGTCTATTTTCACTTTGATGCTGCTTCAAAACTCATTGAATTTGGTACTTCACACATTTTGACATGAAAATTTTATTCTACTCATTGTTAGTTTGGTACTTACTGTACGAGGCAGATCTTGCTATTAGTGTCAATTGCTTCAAAACTCCCCATACTTTCTGGACAGAATATCCTGTTTGGTACTTTGGGTACTCACCCTGTCTCCTGGAACCAGTTAATGACAAGTACCAAGGTACCACTGTAGAAATTAATGTGAATATCCATTTGGAATGAAGGTTGTGGGATTAATCAGACTAGAATGAACCTCTTCTAAAACCACTTTTATGGGGAAGAAGTTTCAGTCTGGTCTTAATTAAATGATAAGTGTTTGGTTTGGAGGAACTGATGGTTACTGGGAGTGATTAGCAGCAGTGCGGATAAAAATGTACTTAATTTATAGTTATTTTTAGTTAATGTTCAACCTCAAATATTTACCTGAGGAATTGGATGTAGGCCACTAGTAAGTTTTTCTTCACTAAATATGGACAGAGAAAGAGTAACATGAAAATAATTGGTTGATAGTTCTTTTTCTTAAATTTGTTGCAACAATTTAGATGTGTATAATGATCACATTCATCATAGGGAATTTGTATCTGTATGTGATATATCCTGATTCGTCTTTTTTTTACATTCCCTTTCCCTTCCTTCCTTCTAACTCCTCTTCCCCTCCTTATTTACAAAACTTTGCATTTTATCCTTCTTTTCTCATGTTTTTTTTCCTTCTTTTCTTCCCCTCTCCCCATTTCTTAGTTACCTTTCCTTTGGAACAATTTCTTCCTGTTTCACAATATCGATCATAAATTTTGGCCCTTATTAATAACACTTTCAGTTTCTCACACCAGAGAGACAATGCGATATTTATAATTTGTGTCCAATTTATTTGACTTAAGAGCGTGGTTTCAAGGTACATTGATTTACCTGGAAATGTCTTAACGTTATCTTTCTTTTTGGCTGAGTAGTACTTCATTGTATATAAAAAACCCCATCTTTTTTATTCGTTCATCAGTTCATGGGCACTTGAGTTGTTCTAAGATTTACTTATTACAAACTGTGCTGCTGTATACATGGGATCACATATATCACTGTGGTATGATACTTTTAATTCTTCTGGGGAGATACCCAGAAGGGAAATAACTGGGTCAAATGGGAACTCTAATTCCAGTTTTTTGAAGAATCTCCACACTGATTTCCAGAATGATTGCACCAGTCTACACTCCCACCAACAGTGGAGAAGGGTTCCTTTTACCCACAGCCCCTCTATCATTTGTTATTGGTTGATTTCTTGATACTAGCCATTCTTTTTGGGGTGAGACAGAATCTCAGTGTTGTTTTAATTTTCATCTCTCAGATGACCAGTGCTGTTCAGTACTTTTCATATGTTTATTTGCTGTTTGTACATCTTCATCTGAGAAGTGTATGTTCATCTCAGATGCACATTTTTGGATTGGGTCTTTAAATTTGGAGGACTTGATTTTGTTTTTCAATTCTTCATATGTTCTAGGTATTAGTCTTTTGTCAGAGGAGCAACTGTCTAAAATTTTTCCCACATTGTAGGTTATCTTTTCACTCCATTGGTGATTTCTTTTGCTGTACAAAACTTTTTAATAAGATGAGAGAGAGTGAGAGATTCCACTTGTTGATTCTTTGTAGTATTTCTTGTGCAATTGTGGTTTTGTTCATGAAGTTTTTGCCTATGCTTATGTCTCCAAGAGTTCTACCCATTTATCTTTCAGCAGATTTAATGTTTCTGTTTCAGTATTTAGATCTTTGATCCATTTTGGTTTTAATTTAGTGCATGGTGAAGTGTGGGTCTAGTTTTAATCTTTGGCACATGGAAAGTCAGTTTTTCCAGCACCATTTATTGAAGAGGCTGTTTCTTCCAGTGAGGGTATTTGGCCCTTTTGTCAACAATAAGGTGGCTGAATATGTTTGGAGTAGTTTCTGGGTCTTTGTAATCTGTCCCATTGATCCTCAGGTCAGGTGGGTTTATTTGTTTGTTTGTTTTGTTTTTGCCAGTACCATGCTGTTTTTATCATAGTAACTTTGTAGTATAATTTCAAGTCAGGAATTGTGATGCCCCTTGCCTTGCCTTTGTTACCCAGAATTGTTCTTAGAATTCTAGGTCTCTTCTGGTTCCAAATGAATTTTAGGATTGTTCTCTCTAGTTTTGTGAAGTATGCTAATGGTATTTTGATTGGGATTGCATTAAATCTGTATAACAATTTTGGAAGTATGGCCATTTTCATTATACTAGTTATTCCTGCCCAAGAGCAAGGGATATCTTTCTGTTTTTTGGTATCTTCTTCAATCTCCTTTTTCAGAGTACTGTACTTTCCAATGTAGAGGTCTTTTAGATTGATTCCTAACTTGTTCTTTTTTTTTTTTTTTGATGCTATTGTGAAAGGTGTTGTTTCTCTAATTTCTTTTTGAGTGAGTCTGTTACTTGTGTACAGGAACAAACTTGTGTACAGGAATGCTATTGATTTTTGAGTGTCAAATTTGTGTCCAGCTACTCAATTGAATTTGGTTATTAAATCTAGAAGTCTTTGTGGTGGGGCACGCCTTTAATCCCAGCACTCGGGAGGCTGAGGTAGGAGGAGCGTTGTGAGTTGGAGGCCAGCTTGCGCTGCAACGCGAGTGCAAGGCCGGCCTGAGCTATACGGTGCGACCTTGCCTCAAAAAACCAGGGCCGGGAGTTTGACTCAATGACTTAAGTGCCTGTCTAACAGGTGTGAGGTTGTGAGTTCAATCCCTGGTGCTGCAAAAAATAAATAAATAAATAAATCTAGGAGTCTTTTGGTGCAGTGTTTGGGATCTTCTTTGTAGAGTATCATGACTTTGGGAGTATTGCTTCCCTTTCAGTTTCATTGAAGAGTTTGACAAGTAATGGCTTTAGATCATCTCCAAATTTCTTGTAGAATTCAGCTATGAATTCACCAGGACCTGGGCTTTTCTTTGTTGGTAAGTTTTTATTTACATTTTCAATTTCATTGACTGAGATATTTAGAATTTTTGTATCTTCTCTATTGAGCTTTGTTAATTCATGTATATCTAGGAATCAGTCTATTTCTTCTATGTTTTCCATGTTATTAAAGATTCTTGAAGTAGGTATTGAAGATCCAGATTTCTACAGGATTCATTGTGGATTTACACTTTTCATTCCTAATTGCATGAATTTGAGTTTTTTCTTTCCTTTTTTTTTCTTTTTGATAAAGTTTGCTAAGGGTTTACCAATTTTATTTAATATTGCAAAGAACAAATTCTTCAATTCATTGATTCTTTATATTGTTTTCTCAGGCTCAGTTGTATTAATTTCTGCTCTTATCTTTATAATTTCCTAGCTTGCATGAACTTTGGGCTTGACTTGGTCTTCTTTTTCTAAAAGTCTGAAATTCAACATTTTATTTGAGGTCATTCTGTTTTCCTGATTTGAGAATTCATTGCTATAAATTTCCCTCTTAGGACTGCTTTTATTGCATCTCATAAATTTTGGTATGTTGTGTTGGCATAATTGTTTAAGTGTAGATACTGTTTATTTAATTTCATCTGTGACCCATTGGTTCTTCAGTAGGGTGTTATTTAATTTCCATGTATTCAGGGAGTTTTTGTAGTTTCTATTGCTATTGGTTTCCAGTTTCGTTGGGCTATGGTCAGAAAATTTGGGATAATTTAAATTTCTTTGCATTTACTTAAACATATTCTATGAGCTAGCATGTTATCTATTTTGGAGAATGTCCTATGTGCAGCTGAGAAGAATGTGTATTCTAATATTGTGAAGAACACTTTGTAGTTATCTAAGACCATCTGTTCACAGGTTTGGTTCAGTTCTGATACTTGTTGATTTTTTTTTCCCTCCAGTTGATCTACTTGTGACAGTGAGGTATTATGGTCTCCCATTACAATTGTGTTAGTGTTTATTTGATTTTTCCTGTCCATTAATACTTGTTTTATGTAATTGGGTGCACATATATTTATGATTATTATGTCTTCTTCTTGGAGCGTTCCCTTAACAAGTATGTAGTGACCTTTATCCCTTTTGGTCGGTCTTGGCTTGATGTTCACATTGTTTGCAAATAAAATAGCTACCCTTGCTTATTTCTGGGTATCTGTCACGTCAAGTATTGTTTTCCATCATTTACCTTTCAGTCTATGGGCTTCTTTCTGAGTTAAATGTGTTTCTTGTGTGCAACATATTGTTTGATTTTGTTTCTTGATCCATTTTGCCAATCTGTTGGTTTTGATCGGTAGATTGAGACTATTTACCTTGATGGTTATATCTGCTATATATTGACTTATCCTTGTCTTATTATTTTCATGCTGTTGGTTCCCTGTCTTTCCCTTCTGTTTATTTGGTTTCCCTGCCTGGTGGCTTCTTTTTAATGGTGTTCTTGAAATTGTGTTCTTCATTATCTCTTTCTAAAATACCTTCAGAACATTTCAGAGTGCTGGTTTGGTGGTCATGAATTTCTTCAGTTGTTCTTTGTCATAGGAGTATCTTATTTCTGCATAGATTTTGAAAAATAGTTTTGCATGGCACATCAATCTGGGTTGGAGAATGTTTTCTTCCAGGACCTGAGATGCTTTACTCCATGCTCTCCTTGACTTGAAGTTTTATGTCAAGAAGACTGCTGTGATTCTGATGGGCTTTCTCTTATAGATGATTTGTTTCTTGTCTCTAACAACTTTTAATACTCTGTTATTGTGCTCAATTTCTGGAATCTTGATTATTATATGCCTTGGTGAAGATTTATTTTGGTCATGGCTAACTGGAGTTCTGTCTGCTTTGCTTGCTTTCTTGTTTTGGAAGTGCTCTGCTATTACTTCTGTAAATGGGTTTTTTATGGTGTTTATGCTGTCTCCCAGATTTCTCAATGACTCCAAGCAGGCTTATGTTCTTTTTTGTATCATCTTGCAGCTGTTGGATTAGTGTTTCATGGTCCTTTGCTATTTTCAAGAGATCTTTCTTTTTCTGGTCTCTAACCACAATCTTGTCTTCTAGATTCAATATTCTGTCCTCTCCTTTGTTCATTTGGTTGCATATTCTTTCAGTGGAATTTTTAAACTCCTGGATATGTTTAATCTGTTTCATGAATTTCATTTCTTTTTTATGTTGGGTATTATGGTTTGTATCATTTTTCTAAGCTCATCCATTTTTTAAATCTGTGTCTACTCTAGATTCATTGTACAAGTCCTTCATTTTGATTATTTCTTTTTTATCTGAGGGATCATTTTCTCTATAGCCTCATTCATCTTTTCTTTGTTGTTGTTTGTTTTTTACTTCTGCTGCTATCATTTTGGGAAATTCAGGTGGATGGCTTCCAATTTTCTCTACTTTTCTGTCACCTGGACTTGTTCCTGGGTGGGCTGGAGGTCTGGATTGCATTTCGCTTCTGTATCTTGTCGTTTTGTATTTTTAAAAATTGTACTTGTTTTCTGTGTTGTTGCTTTTAAATTTTTTATAGTAGGTAGCTTTATCACTAGTATCAAACTTTCTTAGGAAGTGTCTGTTGTACAGCGATATCTTCTAAGTGTGGGTATTTCTTAGTCTTTGTGTCTGTTTCAAGATCCTGTCTTCCCCATTTATTAAAGATGAGATGTTGCTATCTATTTGGCCCAGCCCTCAGTCCTTTCGTACTGGGCTTTGGTGATGGTTATGACCCCAGACAATCACAGTGTTGTTATACAAGATAGAACAATTGATTCCAACAAGGTATGACATCCTGGCTAAAGTAATACAATTAACAATAACAATAGCATTAAGCACAACCTAGATACTGACCAAGTGTAGTAACTACTAATTTGGTACCTTTAATCATATGGACAAAATCTACAGTTATAAAACAAAATCCAACATAAATTAGGAATTTGTATACAAAGAGTTTCCCCTTTTATAGAGTGGTTTTTAGCCTGTGGTTGGAAAATTTAAAAGGGATAGGGGACAACACAGAAATACATGAAGAGAAATATACTGGAAGCAAGGCTGGAGGACAAAAGATGATCACATAAACTTTGAATAGAGCAAGAGAGAATGAATGAAGGAGAAAGCAAAAGATTATTGAGGTGAACCTGAAGACTAGAGACTCACATGAAAATATCATAAAATCAAAAGAGATAGTTGGGGAAGAGAGTAGACAAATAGAACACAAGAAAAATAAAGGTAAACAACTATACAACCTAAGAAAAAAAATTCAGACAGAAAAAGGAAAATGAAACAAAGAAAATAAGATAATAAAATTCCTCTGGTGTCCACAGTTCTGTGGTAGTGTCCAAGTCAGAGCCCGAAACTGCTGCATCACCCTGCAAATCTGCATTAGGATTAGTGCTGGATTTGGAGCTGATCTTGGCCTCTGGTGTGGTGACTGGGACCAGAATCTTCAGTCAGTAACTTTGTGCATGTCCCTCAGCTGCCTGTCTACTTTTTACCCTGTTTGTCTCTACATTGTTCTCCCACCTGCTGTAGCACCATCAGGCCAGGGACAGCCCCAGGCTGCTCCTGTCCCTGTACAGTTGCTAGTGTGCATGACAGAAAACAACAGCTGGCTGACTGTCAGGCAGGGAGCAGTTACCTGGTCACTCACTTCTTTGAGTTCTGGTGAAACTTGCTGCCTGGCTGCAGCATCCTTTGTGTGTAAAAGAGGCAAGGGGCCTTATATCCCAAATCTATTCTGTGTGGTTTGAGTTAGGTGCATTTTGTAGTCCATCAGTTTCTTGAATACTTCCCAGTAGGGTGATTCTTGTTTGCCATCCTTGTGACTGTGCCACTGGCAGCCCTATGGGCTAGTTCACCATTTTATAAAGTCTTATGCCTATGTTTTGTTTGATTTACAAGTCTCTTATTTCAGATTGATACTGGCATCAGCATGTAAATCTCTCCCTTTAATCCAGTGACCTGTGTTTTTACTTGATTTTTCTGAGTTGCTTCAAGGTGCTAGTCCTCTATTCAGCCATGTTAAATCTGGGCCTGATAGTTCTTTTAAGTAACAGTCATTATCCTTGGGTACCAATTATACTTGTAAAAATTTACATGTTGGGCTTAATGGCACACACCTGTGATCCCATGTACTTGGAAGACTGAGGCAGGAGGATCACAAATTTGAGACCAGCGTGAGCAATTTAACAAAACCCTGTCTCAAAATTTTTCAAAATTTTGGAGTATAGTTCAGTAGGGTATAGCTCCATGTTAGAGCATTTGCCTAGCATGTGCAAGGCTCTGGGTTCAATTCCCAGTTCCTTGAAGAAACAACAACAGAAAGGATTGACCCCGTGATTGTCTTTCAGAAATTTCCCTACTATAGCTATTTGGCCATCCTTTCATATGCAACCTCTGGATGAACACGTTTCTTTTTTCCAGACATTTAAACAGTGAGGATGAAGTAGTGACTTTTACATTGATAGTCAGATCTCTACTCTGATACACTTTTCAAGTTAGTGTTGTGAGGAGCTGATAGCATTTTTGAATGGTCTTCTGTGTTATAACACTGGCAGTTTTCTTTTTCTGGACCAAATGGGTAAAGTAGACAGGTTTTACAAAATGTAATGAAACTCAAATCAGTGCTATTAATAGAATGAGAAATTAGAGAAAAGTAAACATTTTACATTGTATTCCAACTCTAATCTCCATACCAATTGGATATTTAGTACTTTGGGTGTGATAGTTAACTGATATGTCAATTTGACTAAGAAATACCCAGCCAAACTAGATCAGCATATTTCTGGGTGTGGCTGGGGGGATTTACTGAAGACAGGAGACCCACCCTGGGTGGGATTGGCACCAACCAATAGGCTTGCTGCCTGAATGGAATAAAAGAGGAAGAAATAAGACAGGCCTGCTCTGTATCTTTGGAGAAGCGCCAGTCTTCACCTTCACCTTGGATGTTGTCTCCTGGCTTCCAGGACAGACTCTTCATCCTTCTGGTGCAGACTTGCATGGAACACTACAGTGAGCTCCAGCCCTTTGACCTTGGACTGGAACCTTTTGATCTCCAGTGTGTAGCCATCCCCTTTGCACTCTTCCACTCCAGTCATTGCCTAGTGGGCTCATGGCAGGGTGGCCATGGTAGCAAGGATGGTTGTTACCCATGGGTTCAGCAACACAGACTCCCGTTCACAAAGACTGATCTGGGTATAGCCACTGCTGAATGCCCAGTGTGCCAATAGTAGAGACCAGCACTAAGCCCCCAATATGGCACTGTTCCCTGAGATGATCAGCCAGTGGCCTGGTGGCAGGTCAATTGTATTGCACAGATTTCACTATGGTAAGGATAGCAAAGCACTTTGTCCTGTCTGGTATAAACATGTCTGCCAAAACTACTCACTCGGGGACTTATCCACCATTGTGGAATTCCTCACAGCATTTCCTCTGACCCAGGAATACATTTTATAGCCAAAGAACTGAGGCAGTGGGCTCATGATCATGGAATTTACTGGTCTTACTATGTTCCTCACCATCAGAAGAAGCTGGGTTGGCAGAGGTGGAATGGCCTTTTGGAGATGCACAGCACCAGCGAGGTGGCAGTACCTTGCAAGGCTGAGGCAAGGTTCTTCAAAAGGCCCTATGTGCTTTGAATAAGCATCCACTGTATAGTAGCGTGTCTTCCATAGCCAGGATTCATGGGTCCAGGAGTCAAGGGGTGGAAGTGGGAATGGTACCACTCATAGTCATCTATTAGCAAAATTTTTGCTTCCTGTTCCAGCAGCCTTATGCTCTGGTGGCCTAAAAGTGTTAGTTCCAGAGGGAGGAAGGCTTGTACCAGGAAGCATAACAGTGATTCCTTTGAACTGGAAGGTGAGACTTTCCCCTGGTCATTTTGATCTCCTCATACCTCTGAGTAAACAAGCTAAAAACCAGTTATGATGTTGGCAGGCGTGATTGACACAGAAATTGGATTCCACAGTGGAAAAAAGGAAGAATATATTTGGAGTGCAGGAGATCCCGTGGGACACCACCTAGTATTACCATTCCCTGTTTTTAAGGGCAGTGGGAAACTACCACAACCCGATCCAGGCAGGATGACAAATGACTCAGAACCTTCAGGAATGAAGATAGGGATCATCCCAGCAGGGGAAAAACCAAGTCTTGCTGAGTGCTTGCTAAAGGCCAAGAGAATACAGAATGGGTAGTTGAAGAAGGTAGTTCTAAATACCAGCTTATGACCCTGTGATCAGTTACAGAAACAAGGATTGTAATTGTAAAAGTTACAGTTATAAAAAGGTTATAGACTGAAATAGACTTCTATTATAGGCTGCTAAATTGGATAGAAATTAATATACAGGGCCAGGGGTTTAGCTCAGTGTCACAAGCGCCTGCCTGGCAAGCACAAGGTTGTGAGTTTGATTCCTGGCATCCCCCCTGCCAAAAGAAAGAAAGAAAGAAATTAATAATCAGAGAGGGACTGGGCTCTCAAGGAAGTCAGCATAAAAATACTCAGAATTGTGACTGGAGGCGGGTCTGAAGAAGGCCAGGCCTCAGGATAAAGATGCAGTGGTCAGGCCTACATGCCTCCCTAAGGGATAAGCAGTAACTTGGAATTATACTGTAATTAGCACCACCTGGTCCAGTACATCAGCTAGGAATCAGCTACTCAGTGTGGGTGCAGGACCAGAGCATCTGGACCCATCCATTCCCAAAAATGCCTTTGTTCTTTCTATGTTAAGGGATGTGTTGCCTTACTGGGTCAATATTAGCTAAGCAGCTGTACTTGGTTTTTTTGTTTGTTTGTTTGTTTGTTTTGTTTTGTTTGGGTTTTTTTTTTTGGCGACACCAGGGATTGAACTCACAACCTCACGCCTGTCAGACAGACGCTTAAGTCACTGAGCCAAACTCCCGGCCCAAGCAGCTGTACTTGTAACCCTACAGGTTGATGATAGTTTGACCCACATTGTACCCACATTGTAATGACTTTGTTGAATAAATTGTCTCTCACAGAGCCTTGGTGGTCACTCCATTCATGTCCCCTCCTGGATAACAAGGAACTCTTCTCTCCTTATTTCCAATAAAACTCTCCTAACTTTTTCTTTTGGTTTACAACTTCATTCCTCAATGTTATAGGACCATGAACTCAGTACATCTGACATCTAGCAGGCTGGGAGTTATACTTCTCCTGTATCATTAGCACTTTCCCCTCCCCATCATCAATAGTTTTTTCTCTTTCTACAAGATCAGTTTCATCAGCCCACAAAGTTTATTATATTTTTTCCATTTAGTTGACTCCCACCTAACTTCTTTGCTCTCATTTGTAGAAAACATTTGAAAGTGTGGTCTATAGTGTGCTGTCCCTCTTTTCTCATTTTTTTGGTTACTCAACAGTTGGGCTTTTGTCCGCCACAGCTCCAGCAGAAGTGCTTTGGCTGGATCACCTGGGTCCCTTCCTCTTTTTTTGTATTACACTTTCTTTGTTTCATTGCTAAGACGCTGTATTATTTTTATTTTCTTCCTGCCTCCAGAATCTCCTCCTTTGGTTCTCGTCTCCTTGATCTCTTGTTTTTTGGGTACTTTAGGAGTCAGACCTTGATGTTCATTTCAAGTTTACTGTCTGAGGATCTTACCGTTCTCAGGTTTTAATACAACTCATATTTCCAGAAAAGCCCTGTCTTCCAAACTCCAGACTGCACATTCTATTGCTTTCTCTATTATTCCCCTGGGATAACTAATACACATCTCCAATATGAATAGCATGTCCAAAACAGAATTGATCTTTCTCATCTTCAGACCTGCTGTTACCACAGCCTTCAGTTCTCAGATAATGGCAGTTCCTTGTTTCCAGTTGCCCAGGTTAAAAAAACCATACATTATCTTTTACCTTTTTTAAGTACTCAACAGGTCACATTGACTTGTACCAGTTTTAGTCCTTGATTATTATTATGGGTTTATGAAATTTAGAAACAAGCATAGATGTTTATATAATCATACTTTTTTTTTAGTATTGCCTGTAATATTTAATCCTAATTGGATACATTTACTATTAAACTAAATTGAGATTATTATTTTTATATTTGCTAACTCTTTAATTTAATTATAAATCAGTCTGAATTTGAAGATCATTCCAAATCATTGCTTAACTACTATCTTACACGACAGTAAAGCATCTAAATAGTGAGAAAAGAAAAGTGAGAAAAGAACAATCTCACTTCTTATATTCAGGAACTTGGACCTACTAATTAACTAATATACAGTTGATTAACAAAAGAAAACATTCATATGCACAGTATGAGCACTTACAGAAAAGTGAAAATCAGAGCAAGGGGGTCAAACTGGGGCTTAAATCCCATTTTAACAGAGGACAATAAAGTGAAAAAGCCTTGGGGCTGGGGTAGAAGGGGGTATTTTGTAGGAAGGAGGTTTGTGCTAAAGAAGAATTATTTGGTAAAATTTATTATGCCTACTCAGGTCATTTTAGGTAAAAAGAGTGGTCTCTTGAGTTGCTGTCTTCTTTTTGGTATGGGAGAGGACTACTCATTCACATATGGAAATTTCCTTTACAAATGTAAATTTTCTTTACAAAAGGAAAATTTATACCCTGCCTGTAGGAAGAAAAGGGGAGGGAGAGAGCTTCTGCTATGTTTGATGCTAACTGCCTTTAGTTCAAAATAATTCTTATGCCAAACCATCATGTTTTGGGATGAGTATCCTGATCTCTCACTATCTAGAAGAGAAAAAAAAAGAATTCATTCAATTTTTATTATTTTTTATACTGCCATTATCAACAAATCAGGAAACATGAAATAGGTGTCTGAATTTTATTTTGGACATACTGCTTATTGAAATAGTGCTATATTAATCCTCAGTATTTACCTAATTCTTTTCATTGGAATTATTTTGAGTAAAACAAAATAATTATGTAGCAATTTAAGGCCAAAACAAATTCTGTTATGAAAATGATTACTTAGACAATTATTGGAAGCATAATATGGACTTAATAATGCAGGACCACTGAATAAGTAATCAGTATTTGTCTTGGGTTGGAAAATGATATAGACTGCCAGACCACTTGCAGGTACCAACCCCTCTACTGTCACCACTCCTTTATACTTGTCCAGGATTTTCATCGTTGACTGTATTTAAAACAAAACAAAAGCAAAACAAAACTCTTTACCTCAGTGCCACGGGCATGATAAAGTGCTTCATCTTGAACCAACTGCAAAGATCTCATAGTTTGAGGGAGAGACCATGATCTCTTCTGAAAAATGTTGAGGGACCCACTTTAATGTGTCTGAGACTTTAATATTAGGTTACACAAAAGTTAACTTTGATTTCTATTTTCAAAAGTGATTTTTAGTTATATAGTTAACATGCGAATGCATTTTTCTTTAAAAGTTATATTAAGTTCCCTTTTATACTTTCTCATGCCTTGTATGGTCAGTTCTCCCCCTACTTCATAGAGATAACTATTTGAAGTTGGTATACATACTTTCACATCTCTGTGTCTCTGTGCTTACCTATTTATTTATGTATTTATATATAGTGCATGTTTATATGCTTTTTTCCTAAGTGGTGACATACTCTCCTTACTGTTCTACAACTTATTTTTCTATTCAGTGACTGTATATACTATTTAGTAATTAGCCCTTATAGATCTACATCATTTCTTATAACTGTGCATTTTATACTAAAAAGCAGTTTATTTATTTACTAGTATGTATTTCCATTTTTAAAATGTTTGTGAATAGTGCTGAAGTGAATATTCTTAGGTTTTCACATGTACATGTGCAAATGTTTCTCTAGAGTAAAAACAGCATTTGTGGATTTATAGTTTGTGTAGATAATACTAAATTGTTCTTCTGTGCAACATTTTATTATGTAACACTGTAGAAACTTAATTCTTTAAGACCCAAATATTGAATTTTCATCTCAAAAACAAAGATATACTGTCAAGCAAATACATGGCCTCATTCTTATAAGCTGTAAACCTAAAAATAGAGTAACTGGCATGTTTTTTATATAGTGAGTTTTATGAACAGAGAAATTATGGAACACAAATCAGGTGGAATTTACAGTGGGAAGATAAATGACTGTAGCCTAAGAAGAAAACAGAAGTTTCCTGAAGGATAAAATATTATTTAAGAATAATATTAGGAAAAGGTGAAATCATGGCTTCCTACAGATATGAGAATGAACATGTATTAAAAATTTATTTTATTCATGAGATAGAAGACTGGGCAGATGCTATAATCAGTTGAAAGGGAAAGCCAGAGCAACACATATTGTGTGGACTCACAAGATACTGAGATGAATCACACAAATTGATAAAATTAGTTTTTTCACTGAGGACAGCATGGGGAATTGCCATATTCAATTAAATCACTACCATACAGGAAAAAATCTATTAACTGCTGACAATTTAGAGAGTTTCCAAATAATCTGCAGACAGTTTACTGGGCTAGAATCTGACCTCCAAAGAGGTTGTGCCATAGATGATGCATAGTTTTTAGCTGAAACAAAGTTCTTTCTGTGCTATGAAAAAATACCTGGAGTTTGCTAGCGCACCAATGAGTGTGTAACCTAGAATTGGCAGCCAGGTGAGGTACAGAACCAAGGGACTTAATTGTTGAAAAGGTTGGCTTTAAAGTTGTTTTCGGAACTGCCTTTATTCGTCTAATTCAGACAAGTCAGTGTTAAATAGACAGATGGTTTGGGCCTTTTTCGATGTACCTGACGTTTCTAGATTTCCTCTGAGCTCTCCCATTTGAACAAGTTACCTTGAAAAGTAACCTCTCTAATGCTTGGTTTCTTCATATTACCTACCAGTCCTTGTAGTGGGTATGTATTCAAAGGAAATGAAACCAGTATGTGAAAGAGACATCTGCACTCCTGTATTTATGGCATCTGTATTTCCAGTAGCCAAGATATAAAATCGGCCTGAGTGTCCTTCAGTGAATTAATGGACAGAGAAAATGTATATGTACACAATGAAATACTGTATATTCCAAATTGAGTGCAGCCTTAAAGAAGGAAATCCCAGAGACTTCCGGGAAGATGGCAGAGTAGTAGGATGCAGGGAAAACAGCCTCTCTGAGAGACACTGTCCAGACGTTGGAACACACCATCTTGAGGAAGACAAAAAGGAGGGAGATGGATTCCTTGGACCCAGGAAGAGCCTGAAGTCTGAATCAAACCCCACAGAGAGAGCGAAAAGAAAAAATTCAATTAAGAAGGTGGTAGCTGGCAGAGCCTTCACCTGGACCCGGTCTCACTGTGCGAGGAGAGCTGTTGGAACCCGGTGGGGCATGATCACTGTGTTGGCAGTGGCTGGCAACCCCGGGACCTCTGTGGAATCATTCCTTGATGGAGGAGAGTGGCGGGTGGGGAGGACTGTGCTGGCTGGTGCTAAGTGTGGAGGACTTGGTCCTCCCATGGGAGAGTGATTTGTCAGAAGCCATTCCTGAGTCAGGCCAGATATGCCTGGGGTTAAAACTGTTGCTGGCTTCCCCCAGAGGTTCCTAGCTAGGTGCAGACCCGTGGAGGCTGCTTAAATGGCTGCGAGCCTGAGGAGGCTGCTCTCAGGGCAGGCTTGCTAAGGTTGTTTACTACTCCATCTACAAACAGTTGCTAACTTGCAGAGATATGATTTGGGTGTCACAATTTGGGTTGCTGTCTCCACAGGCTGTTTACCAGTGAATCCAGAGAGAACCCCCGAAGTGGATTTTTTTTTTTTTTTTTTTTTTTTGGTATGAGTGTGGTTTCTGCTCTCCTTTTGGGTCTGGTCTTGTTCTGTTCTCTTTTCTGTCTCTTTTGGCTTTCTTCTCCCTCAGTCTTCTACAGTGGTTTCCCTGAGTTGGTGGACCCATCTTTGTTCTCCAAGCTACTTGCAGTCTCTTTTCCCTTTTCCCACTTTTCTGCCTTTTCTTAAATTCATTTTGGGTCCTCACCCTTGGGGACAGAATTGATATTTTGTGAACCTGAGAATTGTGTATGATTGTTTTGCATCCTGTTGTATGAATATAAATTCAGTTTATATGGTTGGGGGTCATAAATGAGGGGTTGGATCATTTTACTGTTTTGTTAGTTGTGTTTGGTGCTGTGGCTGCCACTGCAGCCAGAACTGACTCGATTGAACTGGATAGCTGTTGGCCTTGCTGATTCAGGACTGGGATTGACTGGGGGTCGCAGAGAGGGCTGGGGTGTAGTGCCAAGAAACTAGGGACTGGGCTAGGTGAGCAGTGGTTTCTCATCTCTGACAAACTGAGGAGGCGGGATTTTCCAATAGACTCAGAGCCCAGGAACCTGTTATACCTGGAAGATATCTCCGGGAAGTGCTCATCACCTGGAAGTCCTTAATACCACCATTAAAGTAACCCACTGCAAGCAACTAACAGGTATCACTTTAGGAATTAAACTAAGAAAGAAAACAAATGAGAAGACACCTAAACAGGTCCCAACCCCAGTTCACCAAAAGCAAACCCAGGGGGCAATGAGGCTGGAAAATCCAAAAGCCCGCTACGAGGTTTCTTAGAAGTGGTAACAAAGCAGTTAAATGAGGCTTTGGAAAAAATGAAATCAGAAATAATCTCTCAAATAACCACAGAGACTACCAAAATATACACAGTGCTTAGTGATGTTAGGGCAGGTACAGACAAAAAAATAAACAAGCTTCAGCAAATTATGGAAGGACAACATAGGAAGCAAATGGATTCCATAAAGCAGATTCAAGTAGATATCCAGGAGATTAGAAACTAATGAAAGTATTCAAAGCAGATTTAGCCAGTGTGAGGACAGGATCTCAGATACTGAGACAGGCTCATACTTAGTGACCAGGAAAAGAAAGATTCTTCAAAACTAGCAAGGGATCATGAGATATTAATCCAGCAGTTGCTTGACGAGACAAAGAAAAATAACTTAAGATTAATTGGAGTCAGTGAACAAGCAGGAGATACTACAAATGACATTAAAAACATCTTTACAGACATCGTGTCAGAAAATTTTCCTGGTAAAGAAAAAGAATTTGACATACAAATAAGTGAGGCATATAGAACTTCAATTAGCAACAATAAAAAAAATCTACTTCCAGGCATATCATAGTCAAGATTCCAGAAATTCAACACAAGAATAAAATTTGTTAGGGAAAAGTAACAAATCACCCATAAAGGAAAGCCCATTAGAATTACAGTGGACTTCTCAGCACAAACTCTCAAGTCAAGGAGAGCTTGGAGTAAAGTACTCCAAGTTCTAAAACAAAACAACTTTCAACCCAGATTGATGTATCCCGCAAAACTATCATTCAAAATAGAGGGAGAAACAAAATACTTCCATGATAAGAAACAGTTGAGGAAATTCATGACCACTAAATCAGCACTCCAAAATATTTTGAAGGACATTTTAGAAAGGGATGATAAGTACTACAGCTCCATAAACCCCAATAGAAGGAATCCATCAGGAAAAAAGAAAACAACATGATAAAGATAAGTCAATACGTATCAGTTTTAACCATCAATGTTAATGGTCTTAATTCATTAGTCAAAAGACATAGACTGGCAGAATGGATCAAGAAGCAAGATCTAACAATATGCTGTATACAAGAAATACATTTAATTCAAAAAGATACTCACAGACTGAAAGTTAAAGGATGGAAAACAATAGTCATGCAGCAGGAGTCCAGAAAAAAGCAGAGGTAGCTATTCTATTTGCAGATAAAGTTAATTTTAAGCCAAGACTGATTAAGAGAGACAAAGAAGATCATTATATATTGGTAAGGGAACAGTCTAAGAGGAAGAGATAATGCAACAAATACTAGTCCACCCAGTTATGTAAAACAATTATTAATCGACATGAAAAATCAAGTAAGCCTTAATACAACTGTATTGGGAGACCTCGATACATTGCTGTCACAAAAAGACAGGTGTGGAGTTCTTGGGGTCCTCTGGGTAGAGTATCATGTCATCTGAAGTAAAATCTGTGTATATAAAAATTAGTTGTGACAGAGAAAAAGAATTTTGAATAAAATACTTTTTTCAGGGTCACCTTCAGATTTTATTTTTAATGTGAAATGTTAATTTGGAAACAATTGTGTTAACAATTAGTTAGACAGTGTTTCATGTCTGTATTTTTTGTCTTAAATAATTTTCGGGAATATCCTATATGCCAAAGATTGTTGCTGTCTTGTTGGTTGGGGTAAAATTGTTATGTTTTGATTTCTTGTTTTCCTTTTGTTTAAAATAAAAAAGAAGAAGAAGGAAATGCTATCTGCAACAACATGGATGGACCCAGAAGACACTGTATTTCTGAAAGACAAATACATTGTAATCTCATTTCTATGTGGAATCTGAAAAAGTTTAACTCAGAGAGGCAGAGTAGAATAGTAGTTACCAGTGGCTAGGATTAAAATAGTAGTTGGGAAAACTGGTTAAAGGACACACAATTTCAGTTGGACAGGAAGAATGAGTTGAGAGATCTATTGTACAATATGGTGACTATTTAATATGTCATATATTTGATATTTGCTAAGAGTAAATTTTAAGTGTTCTGGCCAGAAAAGCATGTGAGGTAATTCATATGTTTATTAACTTGACAGTCCCATAGTGTAAACATGTGTCCAAACATCATGGTATACACAATACATATACATGCATCCATAGTATACATACAATTATGCAAATATGCAATAAAGATACATTTTTATTTATTAATTTAAAATACATAAATAAAAGATGAACTTTGCCACAAAAATAAGTAAAGAAGAATAATACTATCTTATGAAAACAAAGCAGAATCATTCCTACTGAATGATATTTAAATGTAACTAAAACTTAGCAAATAGCATGATCTCATGAATTGTGGCCCATGTTGTCATGCAGGTACTTTCTAGAGGAAAGTTTTCTGCTTCTGTGATTTTGCAGTTAGAGCTGGCTTCTTGTCACTCAGGAATCAGTTTAACCTTTTCCTGGCCATCCAATTTAACTACCTTGCTATTCCTTTTTGTTACAGCACTTACTGTGCTTGGTTGCTTTTTTCCATTTTAAACTTACTTAAAAAAGAAAACTAAGTTTTCTTTTTTAAACTTACTTGTTTTTCACCAGTACAATGTAGTTCCAAAACAGTAATGGGAATTTTGGTCTTATTCAGTGACCAAATAGGAAGGCACCTATCACATATTTGCCACTCAGTGAATATTTTTTGAGTGAATGAGGCAAATGCCATCTATCCTCCTGTCTGCTCAGTAAGAATTCTTATGAATTGATTCCTCTGGGACTTTCCTTAGCTATAGGCAGCACACATGCCACAACAAACTAGGGAAGATAAATTCTGGTGAAGGAAGAGCTGATGGGAAAACAGAAGGACATGATTATATTGCGATGTTAACAGAATGGAGAATGTGGAGTAACAGGAAGGGAGAGGAATAAGGGAGGATGGGAGAGAAAGCCACAATCTGTTGAGACATGATTGTGGCATTAAATTTTTGGATGTTTTATTTTACTCTTTGAATAGAGTGATGTAAATATCTTTTCCAGTTCATTACACTTCCAGAAATAAAAGATAATTTCGTTCAACTCTTCAGAGATAAGCAAGATTTACCAGCCTAAGTGGCATGATCTACTAGTAGAGCTGAGACTCCATGCATTGAAATCTAATCTTACTCAACTGCTTTTTCTTAATCTGTGCTTTAGTCTGTAATATACACAAAATGTACTTCTGCACATTTGCATTTTTACAACTATATTTTTTTCTTTTTCCTGTAGGTAGAAAACAGACCAAAGTATTATGGAAGAGAGTAAGTATGGATTATCAAAAATCATTTTGTAGATTGGTATAAGACAGTTAAATGGACACTTTTTGTAAAAATAAAGCAAGATAAGGGAAGTACTCAAGTTTGAGGGAAAAAAATTTCTTTTTTCCACTTACAAATATAATTGGTGAAAAATATAGACAATAAAGACAAAGAAGAAAATAGCAGTAGAAAATATATATACAATAATGTTGAAGATGCTGGCCACTTAAGTAAATAATCCTAGATGCATATGGAGATGAGGAGTATATTTGTGTGTGTATGCATTTATTAGTTATATACATACATTTACCCATACAGTGGGATATGGAAGATTTTACATTTGTAGCCTTTTTCAAGTTTTATGCAAGTAGTATATACTCGCTTTACTATCAGGGAAAAAGAAGTAACACTACCTAGAAACAACATTTTTTTTTTTTTTTTTTTTTTTGCTGTCGCTAAGGATTAAACCTCAGGGCCTTTAAACCAAATGATGTCGGTGGCCCTTTTTAATTTATTCTTATTTTTTGGGGGGGTGGTTGTTGAGACAGGGTTTCCGATGCAGTTCAGGCTGGACTTTGAATTCACTGTGTAGTCCAGGCTGGCCTTGAACTCGTCTCCTGCCTCAGCTTTCCAAGTGCTGGGATTCCAGGCATGCAGCACCATACCAGGCTGTTACTTTTTTTGTTTCTTAAAATTTTTAAAAATTTTGAGATGTGGCCTAAGTTCTTAAGTTGCCAGAACTGCTCTTAAACTTGTGATCCTCAGGCTTCAGCATCTCAGAGTTTTGGAATTATATGAATGAGCCACCATGTTTAGCTCCACAAAACAACTGTTAAAAATTTAAAGCATTTCCTTCTGATGATTTATTTCCTTAATGTTTTATCTTTAAAATTCAGATACAGTACATTTATAGACTGATTTTTCCATTTAATGTTGGTAATAAGTATTGTAATACTTTTTAAAATTTGACTTTATTTGTATTTCTACAGTCAGGTAACAGGTTGTGTCCCAAAAAATGGTTCAGAATGCTGCTGTAATAGTTTCTAATTAGCACTTTGGAGAAGAATTCCTGCATTCCCCCAAGTGCAATCATTTTTCCATGTCTTGAGATAAACAATAATGTATATGACAAACACTTTTAAATTATTTAAAATTCTAAGTAAATTTTCAAGACTCTTGAAAATGGACCTTAAACACCTACCTACGATTTGGGAGGAAGGTGATTCCAAAGTTGAAAAACATTGATATTTTTTACCGTTGTATCATAATGTACCTTGTCACTGTTCTCCTTTTGTCTAGTTACTTTTAAACCATACAAATTAAGTGGCCTCATCAGAAATGCTTGGAATCAGAGGTGTGTCAGATTTTGGAGCACTTAAGGTTTGGGAGTTTTAGATTCAGTCTCTCCTATTAAAAAAGTAATGCCATAAAAAACATCATGGCACAAAAATTTTTTGTAAAAAATAAGTCAACAGTAATATGTTTTTTTGTTTTGTTTTGTTTTGTTTTGTGTGGCACTGGGGATCGAACTCACAGCCTCACGCCTGCCAGACAGGCGCTTGAGCCAGTGAGCCAAACTCCCAGCCCTATTATGAATAATTTTTTAGTTCTTTAATTGTCAAGTTTTGTTAAAAATTTTGTTTTTTTGGTTTGATTTTCTTTTAAGGTAATTGAAGTTTAAAAAAATATAAATTTTTCTAAGTGTATTAGTTGCTATCATGTAAATTTAAGTATGTACCAGTATGCCAATCTAATGTATATGGTACTCCAAGGGATATGTTGCCATCTTCTTTCTCCTAGAAGATTCAGACTTCTAGGCTCGACTTACTTCAGAAAGATTGAGGATTTTATGGAGATGAAAAATTTAGGAGTCCATTATAAACCTAGCTGTTGTAATTGTCGTGCTTTGAACATACTTACCATGAACTATTTTAATGTTAGCAGACAGTTGAGTCATGCCTGTGAGGAAAAACTTCTGAGAATTGCCATTTAGCCCTAGTAATTTCCTAAATTATGAAAGAAGCATTACAGGGTTTTTAATATTTATCATTCTAAATTCAGGCAACTGTTGTTTCTTTCGTATCATTGGAAGCTACAGTGTTTCTCTGGAGCACTAAGTCTGTAGTTATTTTAGGGGATGGACCACTTTCCCTCTGCCTACTTAAGTTTGATAGGTGAGTCTGTGAAATAAACTGACAGCAGGTGAGGCCAGGGATATAGCTCAGTGGCACAGGCGCCTGTCTGACAAGCATGAGGTCATGAGTTCAATCCCTGGTACTAAAAAAGAAAGGAAAAAAAAACTGACAACTGGCAAGTTCACAGGAGACAAAGTCTATACATTATTAATTTTGATGCAGTATGTACAAGGCCATCACAGGAAAAATAAGGTAACTACCCAGAGAGATTTGAGAGTTGGTATACTATCTTATTATGAGAGGGAGAAAGAAGAGATAGATCATTTAGGAGAAAGTAAATAATTTTTAGGAAGTACAAAATCACTTAAAACTGTAAATGTAACAAAGTCCGTCTGGGTATGATGTTGACTTTTAGTCCCCCGCATCCCCCGCTGTGATAAGTCAGTGTTCAGTCTTCCCAGTCCTCGGAACCCTTGGGAGGGAAGTGATGGCATTTGAGTTCCTGTTGAAGGGTATGTCTTTAGGTAGATAAAGGAAGTCAGGAGAAACTCTTCTTGCGTTGGCTATTTTTCAGAAGCCTTCAATTCAAACTAATACACTAACATAGCGTATTTTGGGATGACAAGTCCTGAATTCTTTCATTATCTTTGAGTTACTAAAAGGGCATGATATATGTGTAAGTTCTTTGTAAATTATAAATCACCATACAAAATGTAAGGTGGTTTCATTTTTTTAATATTTGTTACCATTGACATTTTTCTTTTTCAAAGTTTTGTATCAGGTTGTTACAGATCTACTGTTTGTGTAAAGGGTGTGTTATTTATGTTTGTTCTTTTTTCTTTTTTAATTAAAGTTTTGACAGGAAGTGAAAGCAAGTACTGAAATTGTTTGCATGGTTCAAGTATTCAGTAATGAAGATTATGCACATTATTGGACAATCAAGCCAATTAAGGACAACCTAGGCACTGGAAAATTGCCAGCATAGATTCCCAAGTCAAAATTTTGGACCAGTGCCACTAGGGGGAAGAAAGAAATTGGGATGAATTTCTGTACATATTTTTTTAGCAAGTTCCTACGATCAGATAGCTACATAAGAAAGAATTGTCCTCTCCAGAAGTGGTTGATCTTCCCTCAGATGTACATGAATTTTGACTTCATGCTTGGTGACTGCATTCCATGAGTCCTCATGCTGTTCTTATCACATAAGCTGCTGCCAAGGGGCCATGCCCAGAGAAATGTGCATAGTTAAATCCTAATGCTTTCCTTTGATTCTGTGGCAGTAGATTGTCTAGGAAACAGCAGGGGGATGTTGTTTGGTCCTGTTTCACTGGGGAAAAAAAAGGAAAACATACCATTTCTGAATTGGCTTTGTTTCATAGGTTTCACGGCATGATCTCCCGAGAAACAGCTGACCAGCTCTTGAGTGTGGCTGAAGGGAGTTACCTCATTCGGGAGAGTCAGAGGCAGCCAGGAACCTACACTTTGGCTTTAAGGTTGGTCATGGACCTGCAGTTATAACTGTGCTTCACTTAAAACTCTATTATATATAGAGGACTTTAAAATTTAAAAGCATCCGGCATGTAATTGAGTTGGTTCTTGTTTCCTTGGAACCTAATTATCATTTTAATAGGTTTGAGACCCCTTAAAAAAATTCCTCATGAATGGTAGTACTCAGTAATTAAGACTTTAAAAACTTTTGAAACATTTTCTTGTAGCTGCTTCCTTCCATTCCATCTTACCCCTTTATCTTGTCATCTGACCCATGTGTCAGCTTCCATTTATTTCTTGAATAAGGAATGAGACTTAAAAAAAAGATCTTTGTAATTCATAAAGCTAAAGCCAATGTTCTTTCTCTTAGTTTGAAGTTTGGTTGCCCTAGCCTTTCTTGGGAGTTCTTGGCTCCTCCTGAACTTTGCCCAGTGTTTTGCCTGTTCTTAACTTACAATGTAGCTCTCCGAAACAAGTCCTTCCGTGAACACTGTATTATAACCTAGTAAGAACAGTAACACAGTTGAGAATGGTTATTCTTTGTGCCTATCCCATGCTAGGCCTCTAACCTCATATAATCTCACAATAAGTCTGGGTACTCTTATTATCCTCACTTTACAGATGAGGACACAGAAGGCCTGGGGGTTGAGTAACAGGCCAGCTAGAGTCACACATAAGAAGATGGACAGTCCATATTTGAATAGAGTCTGTCTTCAGAGTTTGAGCCTTTTTTTTCAGTACAGGGGATTGAACCCAAGTCCTTTGTCCTCAACTTTTCATTTTGAGACAGGATCTCACTAAAATGCACAACATGGGCTTGAGTTTAAGCTCCTCCTGTGATTCCTGCTGGAATTACAGGCATGTGCTAGCATATCCTGACTAGAACTTGAACTTTTAATCAGTATATATTCTTGTCTCTCCAGAGAGTTAGAATAATTAGCTATTTTTTTTATTTGTTTTCTCATTTGTTCATACATTCATCCATTCTTTGGAAAGGACTAAAAATAGCAGCTTCCTAAGAAAGATATCAAAGATCATGGCATTTCTTCCAGTAGCTACAGATAGAGAATAAAAAGATTATGTTAGTACTTAAGATCAACTTGTCTGACTCCTTCCACCACTTATCTTCTGTGAGTGATCAAAAACTTCATTCCTGGCCATAAGATTTAACATTAATCTTTCTGATAAATTTGTACTGAATTTTGAGTTAATTTCTTCCTTAGAGAATAGAGTTTGTTTTAGAAATTTATGAAAATGTGCTTTTGATGGCATAAAATATAAATTCCCCTTCATTTACTTAATTATATTGTCTTTCAGGTTCAAACTGTGGCATTCAAGGGGAAAATACATGCTCTAGCAACCCAAATACCATTTAGCCACTGTTTGAATTAGAAAACTGATTGGGGAAATCACAGAATTTCTTCAAGTCAGTTGATTTTTTTTTTAGAACCACTACATTTCCAAATAGTATAGTCATTGATTGGAGTAAGTAAGCCTTGATCTAAAGGCAATAGATTAGAGCAAGAAACAAACAGGTGGGGTAAAATAAGAGACAGAAATCTTCACAATCCTCTTTTCTATTTTACTTTGTTATAGTTTCCTTTGCCTTTCTCCAAGATAATGTAGAAGTTATAAAACTTCAGTTTGAACTTAGTTTTGTCTTATTGCAAAGTACTTTCTATTCCACCCTGTTGCCTCTCATCACATAGCTGTCAGGTAGTTTTCACTGGCTGATGCCAATAAAGATTTGATTTGGGATAGAGGAGTACCCAGATTTTCCAAAGTCTTCCTCTTTCCCAACCTCTGACCCTCTCTCATTCTACTCATACTTGAAGTTCGTAATCACTTCTCATCCATATGGCCCAGTTGATCTTAGAATAGAAATTAAACATTAGGTTGATGCAAGCATTTTTAGTTCATAGGTCTGAAGAAATATGCAGTCTTTTTTTTTTTTTTTTTTTGTCATTGAAAGTCACCAGAAACTGTTACTTAAAAAGAAATACTAAGGATTGTAGTGGAGGTAGAAAGAGGAATATGTGAATATACATTGTGAGTAATTCAGATGCTAAAAGTAACTGACATGTCCCTTGCTTTAAACTAGATGCATGGCAGAGAATCAATAAGCAGAATATGAAATAAAAGTTGTATTGATATGAGTGTTCTTTCTGAACCTCTAACTTCAACTAATGATTCTCCCAATTTGCATCAATTTGTTTTGGTTTTAGTATAACACATGATCCATTTGGGGTAAACAGTTTGTGAAGTGTGTAGCCATCTATGTTTATTATGTACTTAACTCTGTTAAGCAAGGGCTCTAAAATTAGAAATAAGTCTTGAACTCAAGGTCCTCAGCAGGCATTTCAAAACCAGTATGTCCAAGCTTGCTTGGCAAGTGTGAAGTCATGAGTTTGATCTCTGGTACCAGAAACAACGACAACCAAAAAAAGCCAGTATGTCCAAAACTGAACTCATCACTTTTCCTTCCTAATATGCTGTAATAGATACAGTTCCTTGGGCTGGGAGTTTGGCTCAGTGGCTTAAGCGCCTGCCCTGGCAGGTGCAAAGTTGTGAGTTCAATCCCTGGTGCCACAAAATAAATAAATAAATAAATAGATAGATAGATAGATACATACATACATACATACATACAGTTCCTTTATTAGCTGATGCCTAACTAGCCTGCTACTTAGTCTGTTCCCTAAGACTGAAACCAAGAAATCATTTTCCTTTTTTTCTTAGGTTTATAATCCCTGGCGTCTTTTATGTAGAGGCTCCTACCTTACATTATGTTATACATTATATTCCATAGCAATTAGGTTTTTTGTTGTTGCTGTTAAAATTGGTTATTTGTTTTTTAATATAAATTGCTTTTGAGATTAGCTTTGTAATTTTCCTTTGTGTTCTTTTTACATTTGTTCTTATATTTCATAACTTTTCATAGATAGGAAAGTCTTAGGTACTGTACCTGTGTTATCTAGCAGGAGTTGTTTTTGGTTTTTTTTTTTTTTTTTTTTTTTTTTTTTTTTTTTTTTTTTTTTTTTTTTTTTTTTTTTTTTTTTTTTTTTTTTTTTTTTTTTTTTTTTTTTTTTTTTTTTTTTTTTTTTTTTTTTTTTTTTTTTTTTTTTTTTTTTTTTTTTTTTTTTTTTTTTTTTTTTTTTTTTTTTGTGGTAGTGCTGGGAACTGAACCACGTCTTTACCCTGAGCTATATCCATATCCCTTTTTTTATTTTTTACTTTTGAGATAGTGACTCATTAAATTTCCCAGACTGGGCTTGAACTTGTGATCCTCCTGTCTCAGCAATCCTGTGTCCTAAGTATTTCTTTATATTTCCCCTCCTTTTCAATTCTAAGCCACTTCTTGAACTAGTTCATTAACTGCCTAAGAAATTTCCCTGTTGTCAGCTTTGTCCTTTCTGTCTTCTGTAGTATTATAAATGCTTATTTGAAAATCTGTTGCAGATACCAGGCACAGGTACGTATCTATAGTCCCAGCTAATCAGGAGGCTGAGGCAGGAAGATTGTTTGAGCCTAGGAGTTCAAGGTGAGCTGAGGCAACATAGCAGAGCCCAGTCTTAAAAAAACAAAAACATAAAAAAAAAAAAACTAATACAATGATTAGCAGGGTTGTTTAGGTGAATTGAGCATAAGGTTTCAAAAATCACTTCTCTTTCTCATTGGCATCTCCGCTGTACTTCCTGCATCAATGATCTTTAGTGTGTAATGTGTAATGTTTAGGGTGGTATGTAGCCTGTGTGTACCATCACTGCACCATTTTCCTGCAGTCAGGAAAGAGGCATTCCTGCATGGCATGGCTTGTCATCTATGAGGGAGACCTCTTCAGCTGCCTTTTCTTCCTTGGACTGAATTTCAAGCCATATCTGACTTTTCTGCCTCTGCTCATGTTAATTCCTGATTCAGGAGAAATGGTGCTGAGTGGACATTTGTCCCATTTCCGGGGGGCATGTGCATAGGCATCCGCATGTTTGGAGTGAGCAGCCCAGACACTGCATCATCTGATTTATCATATGTTTCAAGGTAACTTGGGGGTTTTCTGTCTGTTGATTTTGACGTTTGGGTTATCTGTAGCTTAAGGAAACATCATAGCAAATACCAGTTAAAAGTAACTTCTTGAAACCATATTTTCCTAGTTTCAGAACTAATTGTTTTTAAAAATATATTTTATAAGGCACTGGTTAACTTTTTTCCCACAGAAAATTGTTAGGTTCATTTTGGACATTTCCTTTTTGGCCTGTCTTCCAGTGTATTAGCCCTGTCTTTCTCTTTTTTTTTTCTTTTTTCTCATGTTTTTACAGTGTTGGGAATGGCACCCATAGCTTCACACATTCTATCTTGCCCTCTGCTGTTGTTAAATCTACCATTGAGTTGCTAATTTCAGATGCTATGTTATTTAGTTCAAGAAATTTTATTTGCTTCTTGGAAATATGACATAAGGAGGTAGAAAGCCTTGTGGAGAGCTAATGAGTTGTCATATGAAATGACTTTTTTAGTATTTGGCCTCTATTTTCTCACTGCTGACACTGTACCTGTTAAAAAACTAAACAATTTCTGGGCATCCATGCAGTCACAGTTCATTGAGAACTAACTTCTTTATCATTGTTTTCTTTTTTTTTTTTCCATCATTTTTATCTGAAAACTTTATGGTTTGTGTTTTCTTTTTTTGAATTGGAATGCTGTGAATGTAAGGAGGTTTTTACTAACTCAACATATTTGTTAGTGTCATTTTAATCCTGTGGTTGTTTATTTTTTCTGCCTTAAATACCTAAAATACATAAATAGACACAATTATTGCTGAACATTAGGTTCTCAGAATTGTTCCTCCTGAGTTAGCCATTTAATGTAGTCATCCATTTATGTAGGTATCCATTTACTTGGGCTCTCTCCAAGACTTTTCTTGGAAATATAAAGAACATTTCTTTATATTAATGCTAAATATTTAAATGACAAAGAACTAAAGTTATGCATAATTTTGATTCGTTATTGGGCAACCTGTCAATGTTGGTTCTTTGATATACAATATCCCTTTTTCTTGGTGCCTTGAGGTACTAAGCTGTTGTGGGGTTTTTTTGTTGTTGTTGTTTGTTTTTTGTTTTACTGAGAAAAAAGATAAAATCTTTTTTTCTTTTTCTTTTTCTTTTTTTTTTTTTTTTTTTTTTTTTTTTTTTTTTTTTTTTTTTTTTTTTTTTTTTTTTTTTTTTTTTTTTTTTTTTTTTTTTTTTTTTTTTTTTTTTTTTTTTTTTTTTTTTTTTTTTTTTTTTTTTTTTTTTTTTTTTTTTTTTTTTTTTTTTTTTTTTTTTTTTTTTTTTTTTTTTT